>JAJIBD010028257.1:0-32772 GCA_021461705.1 Cryptotis parvus
CATTTATTACTTTTCAAGTTGTGGCAAAGATTCAACTATCTAAATACACACTGAAAAGTATAAACTGGCATTTTCTGATATCAATATGGCAGTATTTAGTGAAACTAACTTACAACACTCACTTTTGAATCAGCAATACCTCTTCTATTTACCCTATATATAGAAACTGACATTTTTCTACAAAGATACTACTTTTTGAGTTCTAAAACATCTAAATGTTTAGTTCTAAAACATCTAAAACATATAAACATTATCTGTTCACACACTAGATAAAATTTTAAGGGAGAATAAAAAGAATCACTTCACTTGTATCACTTGTCTTCCCATTGTTCATCGATTTACTGAGCGGGCACCAGTAATGTCTCCATTCATTGGGAATGAGGTCCATTATTGTCACTGCTTTTGGCATATCAAATACACCACGAGTGGCTTGCCAGACTCTCCCATGGTGCTGGGTTCATCCCAGGGGGCACAGTCTACAGAATAAAACTCTTTCAAAGAGTTCTCCTCTAACTGAAATCGAGTGGGAAGCGCGTCAATAACTTGTGAAAAATATGCAGTAAAGTATAAATTGAGGGTCTGGAGCAATAGTCCAGAGAGTAGGGCATTTGCCTTGCACTCGGACAACCTGGGTTCAATCCCCAGCATCTCATATGGTCCCACGAGCACTGCCAGGAGTAGTTCCTGAGTGCAGAGCCAGGAGTAACCCTTGAGCATTACCAGGTGTGACCCAAAAAGAAAAAAAAATAAAGTATAAATTAAGAGTAGACAAAAGGATAGCTCTCAAAATTTATCCAACTGCCTTGCTTTGTCAGTAAAGATGTACTTATCTATTCATTTACATATTCCCTAACCTTTGTACCACAAAAAGCAGTTGAGCATTTGTCATAATCTTCCTAAAAGACTTGTAATAGAGATTTGTAAAGTTGAGCATCTACAATATAAACAATTTTGAAAAAAAAAAGACACTTTTTAATTGAGATAATCTTGGGAAAAGAAACTAAAATATTTATTTTCTATAATTATGTCATTAAAAAAATTTTTTGGCCAACCTGATTAAATCAGTGATTATCAGTCTGGTGCCAACCAACACCTGTTAAGTTTGAAAAAAAATTCTCAGGTCTTACTACAGTTCTACTGAATCAGGAATTCTGAGCGCAAAGCCATAAGAGCCTTTTAGGTAATTCTGATAAGAACCACCACACACACAGACACAGACAGACACAGACAGACAGACACACACACACACACACACACACACACACACACACACACACACACACCCTAACCCCCCACCCCTACCCCCCCCCACCCCCCCAATACAGCCAGGAAGAAAGGAGAAGGATCCATTATAGGCTTTGTATTCACAAATTTAAAGGATCATAAGAGGCCGAGCAAGAACATAATATTGAACACTGAATAAAATGACTTTTGTGATACAATCATGGGAAGTCTCACAAAACTATCACCTACAATAATAAAGAAAATAAAATCATAATTAATTAAGAAGATTCTAGGTAGGAACACTGAAGAAACAGTTGGCTTCTTTCAGATGACTTTATAAGTAAAAAAAGAGGTAAACTAAAGAAGGAGTTAATCACGTTTTTTTAGTGGAAGTTTAAGGAAATAATACAGAACTCAGAACAATGTTTTCAGCTAAACAAGTTCTTAAAGAAACAAAGGTCTTAACTTCTGAAGCAATAATACAGCTGGTAGGGCACTTGTCTTTCACATCAAGAGTGACCCCTGAGCACAGAGTCAGGAGTAAACCCTAAATCCTGCTGGGTGTGCCTCCCTTCCCATGAAAGAAAGAGATAAGGAGGGAGGGAGGGGAGGGAGGGAGGGGAGGGAGGGAAGGAAGGAAGGAAGGAAGGAAGGAAGGGAAGGAAGGAAGGAAGGAAGGAAGGAAGGAAGGAAGGAAGGAAGGAAGGAAGGAGGGAAGGAGGGAGGGAGGGAGGAGGGAATGAAGGAAGGAAGGAACGAAGGAGGGAGGGAGGGAGGGAGGGAAGGAGGGAAGAAGGGAAGGAAGGAAGGAAGAAAGAAGGAAAGATCGAACAATCTTAGGGCAAATACCATGGGACTTTTAGATCCATTTGTTAAGACATCTGAACCATCTAAATCATTACTTCATACACGCTTTTTAACAAAAAAAGATCCAAAGGATGTCGTTCCACTGCAGCCTTACTGAAAGCTAGGGAAAAGCTCCTCACAAAAACATTTGAACAAAAAGAATCTGCAACCAAAGATTCTCTGCCCTGCAAGGTTATGACACAAATGATGAAAATGACCAAAATCCTCAGAGGAAAATGCTTCGGATCAATAATTTCTCTAAACAGCAATGGACAACTCTCCTATCAAAAAACAAGAATGGCTCAATAGATCAAGAAACAAAATTCAACCTTCTACTACTTCCAGATACACACTTGAACAGTCACTGTATCACTGTATCACTGTCTTCCCGTTCATCATCGATTTGCTCGAGCGGGCACCAGTAACAGAGCCCAAGGACACCTGCTTGCTTCAAGAACATAAAGAGCCTCAAACCATTCCATCAGGTCATGGGAATGAGGTCTATAATTGTTACTGGTATTTGGCATATCAAATACGACACGGGTAGCTTGCCAGGCTCTGCCATGCGGGTAGCATACTCTTGTAGTCATCTCAAAATCCAGCATTTATTGATGAACCGCACTTTTTCCAGTAATCTACCCAGTGACTGGTCACTTGAACAGTCACTGGGTAGATTACTGGGAAAAATCAACAGGTTAACAGTACAGTAATAACTGCAGATATGGCAGAGGTGAGGCCACAGGGCAGGCAGTTCTAAGGTGCCTGGTCTGGCTGACTCTCCAGCTATGCTGCAGGCTCCCAGGACCTGTCTGAGCAGGATTGTCACCAGCTGATGGAACACACATGCAGCCCACATTGGCACCCTCCAGGGTAGATGCCTTTCCTGCCTCTGCAGTGGACAACAAAGAACACAGAGCTTGAGAGCCCCCAGTGCTGGCCTGAGGAAGTCCATCCAGTCTTCAGCCCCATCTCCCAGGGGCTCCTGCCCACAAGCAGAGCCAATGGTAAAACACTTCCAGATATTGGACAACTCATATTACTGACATGTGTGATTACAGGTCTAGGTATGACACGAATGACACCTACACTGACTCTACATTGGCAACGAGCTAGCTGTTACAGGTCATTCTATAAAGATCCAAGATGAAACACCTCCGCACAAACTAAGTTCATTCACTGGTCATGATCCAGAGACTCAAAAACAAATCTCAAAAGAGATCAACAAGTTGCAGAGAGTCTCCCAGGCCCTGTGCAAGGTTGAGTCATCCAGGGCACTCTAGGAGGGACAGGCAGGTCAGCCCTGTGCCTGCCCAAACAGAACCCCAGCAGCCCCAAAACTCCACACTCCAAAATAGCCACCATGCTCCCAGCTGAACCCTGCTGGGGATGAGCCCTCACCTAGAAATTAATCTGCTGAAAAACCCAGGTATGCAGGTTTTATGACTTAACTTTCCAGGCTTTTATGGAGTCAGGAATGGGTTACCTCTCCCCATCTCCCAGTACTTCCAGAAATGCCAGCAGCACACAAACGCCCCAAAGCATTTAGCCCCAGTTAAAAACTTACTACAACCGCCCCAAAGCATTTAGCCCCAGTTAAAAACTTACTACAGCTTATCACACTGTTAAAAAGTTTGGACTTCCTGGAGTGCAGAAACATCTCAAATTCTATAACACTTATACACCAGAAGTAGCATACCAGATTGAATGGAATATAATTGTAGAAGGCAACCAATCTCGATTTAACAAAATATAAACACAGAAGACTTAATCTATAACAACATGTTAGTGATCTCTTATACAAGGCTCCATGATAAGTTACAACAATCTTCACTAATTTTCTTCTAAGGAAACACTTTTGATCATTCTGTTAGCAAATTATTGCTTTTCGATCATTCTGTTAGCAAATTATTGCTAACAAATCAAGCAATATAAAGTATATTAGTGAGGGCTTGCTATGAGGGCAGATTTAAGGGGTGGGTAGGAAAATTGGATGTAATGGTAAAGGGAAGGTATAATAGTGGTGGGTTTGGTGTTGGAATACTGACTGCCTATATCAAATAATCATGAACAACATTGTAAACCACAGTGTTTATAAAAAATGTCACTTGATCACTTGAATCCCGTTATTCATCGATTTGCTCGAGCAGGAACCAGTAGCATTTCCATTGGACCCTATCACGTGCCAATGTAGCCCAATGGCATCTGGTTGATTCAGGAATATGAAGAGCCTCAAACCATTCCTTCAGGGTCTTGACAAGGAAGTCTGACCATCTTGTAGGTGGGCGGCCACGTGATCTTTTGACATCCCATGGGATCCAGTCGGTAACGGCTCTAGTCCAGTGGTCGTCTCCAAATCGCATTACATGTCCAGCCCATCTGATTTTCGATGCCTTGGCAAATGAGACAGCATCCCTGATTCTGGAATAGCGACAGAGGTCAGAACTCCGGATTCCTTCTCTCACTTTAGTGAAGCGTGATATTCCAAGCATAGCTCTTACGATTCCTCTCTGGGAGACCCGAATAGCATTCTCATCCTGCTTTCTTACGGCCCAGGTCTCTGAGGCGTATGTTAGTGCAGGGAGAATGGTGGAGTCAAAGAGATGTGCCCGGAGCTGGAGGTTCTTTGTCCTTTTAGCTATTTCTTCGATGCCTTTGAAGGCATTCCATGCCGCTCTCTTCCTCCTGCGCAGCTCAGGTTTTAGGTCGTTCATCATGTTGACTTCTCGACCTAGGTACACATAACTGCTGCATTCAGAGATGTCTTTTCCATTGAGAGTGAATGGGGCCTCTGGAACTGGCTAAAGTTTGGTGTTATTAGAACGATGTCATCAGCGAAGCGGAGGTGGTGTAGTTGCCAACCATCTATCTTCACTCCCATTCCTTCCCATTCTAATTGTTGAATGATGTTCTCGAGGGTGGTGCTGAAGAGTTTTGGTGAAATGGTATCACCCTGTAGAACCCCTCTTTTTTTTAATTTTTTATTTTTACAATTACAAAGATATACAATTACAAAGTTCATATTTGGGTTTTGGTCATACAGTGTTCCAGCACCCATCCCGCCACCAGTGCCCATCTCCCACCACCAACGCCCCCGTTCCCTCCAACCTCCTCCAGCCCTCCTCCATGGCAGGCTCTTCATTTCTTTCCCTTTCTCTCTCTTTCTCTTTTCCTTCCCCTCCAGACTATGGATTACAGAACATACATTAAAGGGTTGTCATGTGTATCTTTTTGCCTCTATTTAATGCTCAGTTCTAGGTTGGCATGAGTACCCTCGACAACTGTTAGCACACTGTTCCATTTTCTGTCTTACCTAACCTCTGACTCCCACACGTTTGTGATAATTTCCACCTTTGACAAGACCTCCTGATATATGTTTCACTTGACCTTGGATATTGGTATCATAATATGTACATATATATTTATGTTATGCAGATAAATGCAGTCATTCTGTATCTGTCTCTCTCCTTCTGGCTAATTTCACTCAACATAATCTTCTCCATGTCCATCCATTTATAGGCAAATTTTATAACTTCATTTTTTCCTAACAGTGCATAGTATTCCATTGTGTAGATTCCATTTCCCCAGCAAGGTCCCTTGAGCCATCAGGAGTGATCCCTGAGTAGCAAGCCCTGAGTACCACTAGGTATGTACCCCCCTCCCCAAAAAAAAAAAAAACAAAAAAAAAAACACATAGTTAAGGAATCAATAGACCAGACTCAATTCTTATCGACAATTGTAACAAAGGGACAGCAAAGTTCATAATGTAACTTTTTTTATCCAGCCATCGATTTTCGGGCACTCTGGTTGCTTCCAGATTCTGGCTATTGTGAATAATGCTGCTATGAACATAAAAGTAGGGATGGTGTTTCCGCTGCGTATTTTTGGTTTCCCAGAGTAGATTCCCAGGAGTGGTATGGCTGGGTCAAATGGGAGTTCAATTTCTAGTCTTTGGAGGAAAGTCCATATTGTTTTCCAGAAAGGCTGTACCAGCCGGCATTCCCACCAACAATGGATGAGTGTCCCCTTTTCCCCACATCCACGCCAGCACTTGTTGTTCTTGCTCTTTTGAATATGTGCCAGTCTCTGTGGTGTAAAGTGGTATCTCATTGTTGTTTTGTTACCAAACACTGAAAATTATCATGAAAACCACTATTTTTGTTGTTGTTTTGGGGCAACATCTTTTGGTGCTCAAGGCTTGCTTAGGTCTCTAAGTTGAGGGACACTCCTAGTGGGGTTGAGGGACAATACTGGGTGGAGAGGATTGAATCTGGGTTAGTCACAGACAAGCCAAGTGGCTTCCATGCTCTATAGTCTCTTCAGCCCAATAATCATGGTTGTAATGACTTTATATTTACTGTGTAAAAGTAAGTATATCATTGTACTGGGCTCACTTACTTTTTTAATAACATTTTCAAAGCATCTGAAAGGTTTCAACAATATTTGGAGCTGCCTCTCATTGAAGAAGAGAGTGGGGGTGGACTAGAAACGGAAAATCAGACAACTGTAGAATGAAGAAGGCATTCTGGTGGAAGGTGTGGTGTTGCAGTGTTTCAGACATGAAACCTTTCCCTCATCAATAAAGACATATCAGTGGCTAAAATATAACATTTTAGTAAAAAGTATGAGTAACAAAGGAAAGTATATACCTTAGATATTTTCACCACTGAGCTACATTTTGTCAAGTTCTCCTTTCATTAACCATTTTCCCTCCAAGAAGTCCTTCAGACTGTTAGAACCCCTCTTTTGACATTAATGATCACTTCCTTGTAGAATGGTGAGATCCTGGTGGTGAATCCGTAATACAGCTCATGAAGGATCTCGATGTATTGGGTTTGAACACCCTGTTTGGCTAGGGCTTCGATGACTGCTTCAGTCTCCACAGAATCAAAGGCTTTCTTTAAGTCAATGAACGTGAGACAGAGTGGCATCTTGTACTCCCTACAAACCTCAATGAGCTTGGTTACCGTGTGGATATGGTCGATTGTGCTAAATCCTTTCCGGATATAAAGTATAAGGGGAAATATATATATATTTTTTTTTAAAAAAAAGCAGACACCAAAGAGCATTTGTATTAGACAAAAAATCATTCAAGCTACAGAGTTAGGCCTTACATACCGGTTTGAGTTGGGGCTGGAGAAACAGTACGTCAGGTAAAGCACTTGCCTTTTCTGAGGCTGACCTGGATTCATCAATCCCCAGGCAAGGTCCCTTGAGCCATCAGGAGTGATCCCTGAGTAGCAAGCCCTGAGTACCACTAGGTATGTACCCCCCCCCCAAAAATAAAAACAAAACCAAAAAAACACATAGTTAAGGAATCAATAGACCAGACTTAATTCTTATCGACAATTGTAACAAAGGGACAGCAAAGTTCATAATGTAACTTTGAATAGAATGAGGAGATACATCAATTGTAAACACAATAGTAGTGGGAGACTTTAGTGCCACAATCTCACACTGGACAGATCAAGCAGACAGAACATCAGCAAAGAAACAAGAGCCCTATAAAGAATTGGGGGGCTGGAGCAATAGTCCAATGGGTAGGGTGCTTGCCTTGCACGAGCCAGCCCGTGCCCGGCACGGGTTCGATCCCCAGCATTCCATATGGTCCCCTGAGCACCGCCAGGAGTAATTCCTGAGTGCAGAGCCAGGAGAAACCCCTGACCATTGCCGGGTGTGACCCAAAAAAGCAAAACAAAAGGGAATTGGAAGAAGTAGGATTAATAGACAAGGAGAAGACTGCCACCTACAGAAAGGCAAATATGCATTCCTCTCCAGAGTACACGGAATACTCTCCAGGACAGACCACATGCTGGAGCATAATCTCAAGGTACACAAACCCTTAAAAATAAAAACCAGAGACTGGAGAGGTAGTGCAGTAATTAGGCACTTGCCTCCGATGTGGCCACTCCTGTTTCAATCCTCAGCACAACATACGTTTTCCTGAGTACTATCAGGAGTGATGCCTGAGCACACAGTCTGAAGTAAGCCCCTGAGCACTGCCTGAGGTAGCCAAAATACGAAAATAAACCTCAATGCTGTGGAAGTACAAATAACCATGAAAATAAAATTGGGAAAGCTCCTTTTTTTCAAAACTTGGAAACTGAATAACATACTGCTAAAAACTACTGGATCAGAAAGGAAATTAAGAAAAACTAAAAGTAGTCCCCAAAATGAACAAGAATTAAGATATAAACTATGGGATGAACAAAGCAGTATAAAGTAGGGGGGGGGTGCATGGGGAGGTTCTTAACAATATAACCTTACATCAGGAAACAGGAAAACTCCAATCAGTAGCCTATCTTCACAGCCTGAGAAACCAGAAGGAAAAAATGAATCCCAAAGTAAAAAAAGTATAATTAGAACAGAAATCAAGAATATAAAAATCAATTAAACAATCAAAGGATTAATGAAACCAAGGTTTAAAAAAAATAAACAATACTGACAAACTCAGACTAACGAGGGAGGAAAAAGAGAAAGCCCAAATAAATTGGATCAGAGGTGAAAAGGGAGCTATTACAACACCTCAGAAATACGAAAAGATCACAAAAGGTTACTATGAACAACTCTTATGGACCAGGAAGATAGCACAGAGGTGAAGGTCCTTGATTTTCATATGATCAACCCTGTCAGATCCCCGGTACTACATGTGGTTACACCATACCCCACCAGGAGTAATCCCTGAGCAGAAGGCCAGGAGAAATCCCGAAAACCACTACATGTAGTCCCAAAACAAACAAAATGAAACAAAACAAAAAGACATTCTACTGAATGGGAGAAAACATTTGTAAACTATACATCAGTAAAAGGACTAATATCTAAGACTCATAAATTCAAAGCTTAATAACAAAAAAATTTAAATAACACTATCAACAAATTGACAGAGCTGCTACTTGCTCTCCCTGTGCCCAGCCGCTCATGAGGCGTTCGGGAGGCCTGGTGGGTTCCTAGCCCTGGCCCACCACCCCAGCAGAGCCTGACAACAAGCCAGACCACACCCCCACTCCATGGAGGCCACCATTTTCCACATCCGGACTTCCCTCTCGTCCACAACTCCACCCAGCAGACCAGACTATCACAGCCCGGCTCGTGCCGCTGGTTCATCAATAAACACTTTATTTAGAGGTGACTACAAGAGTATACCACCTGCACGGCAAGTCTGGAAAACTGCTCGTGTTGTATTTGATATGCCAAACACCAGTAACATTTATATTACGTCATTCCCATGACCTAATATAATGGTTTGAGGCTCTTTATGTTCCTGGAGCAAGCGGATGCCTTTGGGTTCTACTAGCATGAGACAGGACATATGGAGATATTACTGGTGCCTGCTCTAGCAAATAGATGATGAACGGGAAGATAGTGATAGTGATCAACAAATTGGCAGGGAAAGTGATCAAATAAATACATTCCCAAAGAGGCATCTGGACGGTATATAGGCAGATGAGAAAGCGTTCAGCATCACTTATCATCAGAAAAATGTCATCCAAAAGAACAATAAGATATGACACACAAGTGAGAATAGCAAAAAATCAAGAAGGCTGGAAGCAACCACTGTTGGTGAAGAGCCCTTTATTCAGTTGGTGGGAATGGAAAGACTGGATATCACAGATCTATGATTTAAATCATGGTCAATGATAAAAACTAAAATCTTTTACCCTAATATCAGGTACAAGAAACTGATGTACTTTGTCCCTGCCATTACTCAACACAGAAATGGAAGTACTAGCCACAGAAATTAGGCAAGAAACAATTTAAAATGATTCAAATCAGAAGTCAAACTGTCACTATTCAAAGATGACTCCACAAAACCTCCTAGACTCCACAAAAATCCCAAAGACTCCACAAAAACCTCCTAGAAATAATAAATTTATACTTTTACATATACAATGATGAAGAGAAAAAAAATGTTAGAGTCCTACTTATAACTGTATCCCAAAAGCTACCTAAGAATTAACTTAGCAAAGAAAGTGATAAACAGCTAAAAAGAACGGATAAAACCATGTTATTCATTACAGCTTACATGGAACTGGATATATTGAGTGAAGTCACAGGAAGGAAGAAATATCAAATGAACTCACTTATCTGTGGTATACAGAACAGGGCTTGGGAAAACAAGGCATCTATATCTATTTCTATATTACCTTGGAACCCATAATACAGAACTGAGGATAGAGAAGGAAAGAAACTGTAGGGGTAAAAGTAAAAAGTAGATGGAAGGTAACAGGACCAGAGTGCAGGGGTTTCTGACACACTAGTAGCGAAGGGGTATTATTTTACCATATATCTGAACTGTAGAAACAGAAAACTGAGAGTGTGAAATTCAAACTATAATTAATAACCAAACTTAAAAATATGTCTGTCAAGGAGGCCGGCTGGGGACATGGAAGAATAAATGAGGATAACAGTGGTGGGAAGTTGACACTGGTCATGAGATAGGTGTTGAAAAACTGTATACCTGACACCCAACTATGAATAACTTTGTAAATCGAGGTGCCTAAATAGAAAAGTAAGTTTAAAAGTGTATAAGTTTGGGATTGAGAAACAGCTTGCTGTAGAAGACTTTAGGAAAGTCATACCAACAGTGGTAGAGAGGTACAGAATGGAATACGATAAATAATAGAGCTAATTCAGGTCTGAAGAACCAAGGATTTTAATTCAGTGGAAATAAAACTGGTAAGATGTGATTCATTATGGCTTGGACAAGATGTAGCTGGGGAGTAAGAACAGAGGTTAAAAATGACTTTGAGTCATTACTTTGTGACAGTGGCAAAGAAAGAGTATTGGAATCATAGACATTTAAGATGACCTGGGCCAGTCTATGCAGTTCTGGAATTAGGAATCTGAGGCCTAGAGATATTTATAAAACGTGTCCAAAGTTGCTCATCTGATTAGTGACAAAAATAGCTATAATGTGCTTCTTTTGCCAGGCAGAGACAATTAAGTTTGATGTAGTCCCATTTGTCTGTGTTTCTGTTTCCTTTGGCAGGAGAATCATACCATTAAAAACACCTTTGAGATCCAAATCTTGAAATTTTCTACCACTGTTACTCCTCAATGTACTTTATGGATTCTGGACTAATCTCATGGATCTCTTAAAATAATCTCTGAAAGCTTAATAGGAGCTGGCATATGAAAGAATTCATAAGCTCTCACTGCCCTCCTGCAGTGAGAGCCTATGAAGAATTAATGGCCTTACCATTTTTCTGAGGGAACTCGAATCTGCATACCTTTGTTCAATAGGACTTCCCTCATAACCTATTCAACTATCTCATTTCAAATGGTTTCTGTCTTAACTTTTTAAGGATAGCCTCTGAAATCATATAAAAAAAATTATTCCTCTCACTGGACCTTACCCTTATACACCACTACAAGTATAGCTATTATTAATAAGCATCTTTTTATTCAATCTCTTAGCCATAAACCTGATGCATGTTTATTTGCACAGCTTCTAAACAATCCAGAAGTTCAATGGGTCACTGACTCTACATCCCAACATAGTCAAGTTGTTCTATGTACTGTTCTCTGAATATACCATTAATATTCTCCACATAAACAAGTTGCTTTCTCCTATGAAAAATCAAATCTTGCCTGGGTTTTTGTGGGGGGGTTCTTTTTTCCTTTGGTGGTGGGTACAAGGGATCAAATCCAAATTCAACACATCACACAAGTAAAACATTCACTCTGTTACTGTAAGGTACATCCCAGTTCCTAAATCCTATCCAGTTTTGATTTTACTTCCTCTCTGAAGTCTTTTCTGCTCACACCAATTCTAAGTTGTCTCAACTATTCATAAATTTTATTTATTTATTTTTTTAATTATACCACCATGAGATATACAATTACAAAGAAGTTCATGTTTGGGTTTCGGTCTTACAGTGTTCCAGCACCCATCCCTCCATCAGTGCCCATTTCCCACCGCCATGTCCCCAATTCCCTCCCCTTTCCCTAGCCTGCCTCTATGGCAGGTTTTTTATCTCTTTCTTTCTCTCTTCCTTCTCTTACATATAAATTTTATTTTTAATCTCCCAAATTATATTTTAAATAATCAAAATAAGGGATTTCTTCATATTTTTCTGCATCTCTTTGGGCCAAAGCAAAGTTCCTATTAAATTGTAATAATTAACTAATATTTTTTAGCAACTAAAGTTAGTTTTTAATACACAACATTTGACTGTCCCCATGTAATCCCATGTGTTCAGATCTATGTATACATGTAAAAGCTTATCTTAATATAGTATTGATCCTCAACTAATACACAGCCAACTTGAAAAGACAAGGCTAACTCTAGGAATTATCAATTAAATCCCGATATATAATTAAACAGTATGAAGATATGACCATAAAAACTACAGAACAAAAAAAAAAAGCAATACTTAGTGAGAAACAGTTTCAAGGGTCAGAGAGAGAACAGCTGGTAGAGCATTTACCTTTCACGTGGCTAACCAGGGTTCAATCCCTGGCATCCCATATGACCCCCTGAGCCCCAGCAGGAATGATTCCTAAGTACAGAGTCAGGAGAAACCCTTGATAACCACGAAAAAAAAAAAAAACCCCCAAAAAAAAGAAACAATGTGATACTGAGGTAAGATAGCAATATAGCAGTAGTAATAACAAATAAGCATAATGGTAGTATAAGCATAATGGTAGTATATAACAATAAAAAGGGGTTAAAGTGCCCTATTTAATCACTTTTCATTATGACCTATGGAAAAAGAACAACTTTTCCTCACTTTTTAAATGAGTAGACTAAAGTACTGATAAGTAGTTCCATATCTGAATAGTGGAATCAAGTACAGAATTGGGCTTAGTGGAAAGATGCTAAACAGGAGTGAAAGTTAAAAGACAGAATAAGCATAGCTCTTATAGAAAGTACAGAAAGCAGTTTGCAAGAGGTACACAGAAAAAGCACACACAAATAACCTGACCAGAACAGGAGTTGATAAGAAAGTATTTTGAAAGCCAGAAAAAGGAAGTTAAATCTACTAGACAAAAAATGGGAAGTCACTAGGACAAGAGAACACCACAGTGAGTATTAGAATAGCATTTCTCTTCATTTAAAATTTTTTGTAACTGGAGGCCGGAGCAATAGCACAGCAGGAGGATATTTGCCTTGCACGCAGCAAATCCAGGTTTGATCCCCAGCATCCATATGGCATCCCCCAAGCCCCACCAGAGTAACTCCTGAGTGCAGAGCCAGGACTAACCCCTGAGCATTGCCGCATGTGACCCAAAAAAGACAGACAGACAGACGGATTTTTTTGTGACTTATTTTAAAAAAGCAACCTTTCTAAGGAGAATATGCTATATTTTAACAGGATAACATGACGTCCTATATTTTTTGTTTTGTTTTGTTTTATTTTCTGTTTGGGGAACATCCAGCAGTGCTCAGGGCTTACAGCTGGAAGTGTTCAGTGGACCATATGGAGTGCCAGGAATCAAACCCAGGTTGGTTGCAAGCAGAGCAAGCACCCTACCCTCTGTACACTCTCTTTGTCCCAACTTCCAATATCCTAAACTGAAGAAACAGGTACTGAGATTCAGCTGGCAGAGCAGGGGAAACAGATAATAAAGACAAAAGAAACAAGGACAAAAATGTTTGAACTGCGTAATATAAAATAAAAAAGTAGTACTCTATTTTTTTTTTAATTTTTTTGCTTTTTGGGTCACACCCGGCAATGCTCAGGGTTTCTCCTGCCTCTGCACTCAGGAATTACTCCTGGCGGTGCTTGGGGGACCATATGGGATGCCGGGATCGAACCGGGCTGGCATGGGCCGGCCACGTGGAAGGAAAACGCCCTACCCGCTGGGCTATCACTCCCGCCCCTAAAAGTAGTACTCTAAAGATGATGATGTTGACTAAGGTGCCAAGATAGTACAGGAGGTAAGATACATGCCTAATATGTGGCTGAACCCTAATTCAAATCTCTGGCACCATTTATGTTCCCTGAGTACTGCCAGGGTCACTGTCAGAAACAGCCCCTAAGTGCTGCCAGGTATGGCCCAAAAAGAACGAAAACTGAATTACAAAGTAAAGTAAAGATGGGGGCTGGAGCGATAGCCCAGCGGGTAGGGCGTTTGCCTTGCACGCGCCGGCCTGTGCTGGCCTGGGTTCGATTCCCGGCATCCCATATGGTCCCCGAGCACCGCCAGGAGTGGTTCCTGAGTGTAGAGCCAGGAGTAACCCCTGAGCATCGCCGGGTGTGACCCAAAAAGCAAAAAAAAAAAAAAAAAAAAAAAAAAGTAAGTAAAGATGATGCCTACTTTTAGTTTATATAAACAAGAGAAGGAAAGAAAGCATGAAGGAAGAATAAAATAATTTTTCATTTGGGCATACTGTATTTAAGACAATCAAAGCAAAGATCATTACTGAAAAAGAAGTAAATGACTAGATTAATAAGAAAGCAATATGATTAGCTTTGAAATTAAAAAACTAGGAAGAAACTACTAAAGAAAAATTGAATCGAAGAGGAAATCTATTAAGCCATACCAGCTGCTACTTTATTTCTATCAATAATTGTAGAGAGGGAATTTTAGTGACCAACATTTTATAATGCAGTTTTTTCCATTAAAATTATTTTCTCAGAAAACATAATGCAAACGGGCACAAGAGAGATAGTACAGGGGATAAGGCACCTGTCACCATGCAGCCAATCCTGGTTAGATCCTCAGCACCCTGAACACCACAGAGTATGGGGGCTCTGGGAGGACCCCTAAAGCAAATGTTTCTTAACTTTCTCCATTCAGAAAGCTCTTACCTTCAATAATTTATTCACAGATACTCTAGGTCAAAGAAATTTTTAAGAAAATGGGTCATAAAACTAAAATCCTAAAGTCACCACAAGTTAGAATTTCTTGGGCACTATGCAACTTCTCAAACTTTGGAATAAAATTGAACATCACATTATCATCACTTATTTCTTTTTAATGTACCAGCATGTATTAAATACTTCTTATCACAGCAATCTTTAAAAATTCAGTCTAGGGGCTGGAGCAATAGCACAGCCAGGAGGGAAGGCGTTTGCCTTGCCTGCAGCAGACCTGGGTTCGACCCCTGGCATCCCATATGGTAGCCTGAGCACTGCTAGGAGTAATTCCTAAGTACAGATCTAAGAGTAAGCCCTGAGCATTGCAGGGTGTGACCCAAAAAGCAAAAATAAATAAATTTAAAATAAATAAATAAAAATGCTGTCTAAGACATAAATTTGTAGGAAGGTTTGATCTAACATTGAAACTATGAAATGCGTTAAACTAATAGTTCAAACCATAGTTTACTGGTGCTCTGGGGCACCTTTACACAGTATTTGGGAAAACAGGAGGTAAAGGGGACTAAAAAAATAAATGGTAACAGGGGGGAACAAAAAAGTCCTTAGCACCTATAGCCACTAGAGGGCGTCACAATAGTTAATAGGGCAACTAGGGGGAGAATTGGGGGCACATGTCAAGTAGAGACAAGTCAAAATTTTCTATTAAAAAACTGGAAGGGATAGAAATTAAATTGACTGTGTTATATCACTTTTCAATATATAAAACTATGTCATACATCTAGTATTAAGGTCTTATGTACATTATAGGTCAACTTATTTAAAGGCTGTTAAGAATGTGCGCAAATCAAAACATAAAAGGGCTTTTTGTCCTTATACTAAAAAGGAAGAAACACTGGCAGTGGGCAGGTGACCTTAAGTTATTTTTCCCTGCTTGGAATCATCTTTGCCTGCACTAGACTCTACTTGTTTAACTTTACTCAATTCTCAAAACAATCTTACAAGAAAAGTGAGGCTCGGAGAGATTTTCAAGAATACAACTATTCCATGGCAGGAGCACCAGGAATCAAACCCAGATCTGATACCCAAGCCAATCATGCCACTTTCCAGAATTCCAAGGTGAAGTACAGAAATGATAACATGTTCCTTTCCCACACACCTGTCTTAAACCACTAGGAAAACTCCAGTAAAGGAAAAACCCAAATTCGATGCCTTAACAGGTGCCTAGAACATGTGCATTAAAAAAGACTAAAAAGTTCAACGACAGCACATTTAGAATAAAACGAGCACTATGAGCTATTATGTAGTCACCAAGAACCGCAGTTTCCCTGTACGGGAAATACATGAACCATTAGTCCAAGTGTTAGACACAACTAGGGTGCAGACGGGCGCATGAAACTGACATATGCACATACAAGGCAAGAGGCTTCCACAGCAGAAGTAATGAAAAGCAGCAGCCAAAGGTGGATAATTCACTGCAAATCTGCAGCCTGTTCGAACAGAGCAGCAGTTGCAGTAGCCCAACAATACACCTGTACAACCCTATTATGAAACCAAAGCAAGCCTCATCTCTCTCCATTCTCACCTCTAGTTCCCTTCTCCACTCCTCTCTTCCAGGGCATGCAGCTGCTCTGCCGCTTCTAATCTTTCATTCAGAGAAAAGAAGTTTCTCCTGACAGATTAATGGCCACCGGAAAGCAAACTGGGCAAATTTAACCGACACAGCAAACTTGGGCAGATAAAACCATCCAGGAAGCATTCAATGTGGCAGCAGAAACCCCAGAACAGAGCAGCTAAAGTCATCTCTGGAGAAGTGTCTTAGTATTTTAAAGGCCCCGGCTGCAAGATCAGAAGGGGAAAATATCTCGGGCTGTGTGAGGTGACCTGAAGTGACACACCTGTCTGTCACCTGGGCACACCTGAGCTACCTGCACAGCCCAGCCGCAAGCGGGTCAAAGAACGTCCCCGCAAAGATCCGAAAACAACATAAAACGCCCCAAAACGTGTGTGTGTGTGTGTGTGTGTGTGTGTGTGTGTGTGTCCCCAGACCACAGTGAAAGTTCAACCCTGCCATTTTCGGAGGCGCGAGTGAGGAGCAAGCCCAGCCTGTCCACACATGCTCGCGACACACACACACACACACACACACACACACACACACAAAACACCCTCGCCTTCACCGCAGCAGACGCGCGAGCCACGGCGGCCGGCAGTGTAGACCCACCTGACCCAGCCTGTCCACACATGCTCGCAACACACACACACACCCTCGCCTTCACCACAGCGGACGCGCGGGCCGCGGCGGCCGGCAGTGTAGACCCACAGTGTAGACCCACAGTGTAGACCCACCGTCGCGGGGACCGTCGCGGGAACCGGAGGCAGGGCCGCTTTTCCGCAGAGGACAAACGGTTCACATCTTGCTCCCTCGCCCTCGTCCGAAACCTAAAGGGGAAAAGGGAAGTGGGGAGGAGGGGGGCAAAAGAGCAGCTGTTAGCGCCTCCGAAATCCAAAGCGCGGCGGGAATAAACGTTCTTTTCCGGGCACTTTTATTTTATTTGGTGAAGCGGGTCAGGTCGTGGGGCGGGGAGGCGCCGGCACGCACGGATGCGAACGGCGAGCGCGAGACACCCCTCGTCGCGCTTTTCCTCAGAAAAGAGGAAGATTTTTCCGGCCGCGAAGTTTACGGCCACGAGGAGGGGGAGGGGGAGCGGGGACCCGCCCCCGCAGGGCGACGACCTCCCCTCCCAGAGCGACGGGCCCCCCAACCCCGAGACCCCGCAGCGAGAAACAGCCCGTCCCCCGCTCGGGCCGCGCGACGCCCGCGCCCGCCTCCCCGGGACCGCGGCGACGGCTCGTACCCGCCGCCTCCGGCCGGCCGCGGTCTGCCGAGCCCCCGGAGCCGTCCGGCTGGGCCCACGCGGGCCCTCGCGTTCCTCTCCGGACCCTCTCACATCCCTCGGCGGCGTGGACGCAGCAGCAGCAGCTCTCCGCCCTGACGCGCGCCGCGGATCCGGCCCAGGGCCGGGGAAGGCGGCCGCAGCAGCGCGAACGCCCTGGCGAAGCCGGCGCCGGCCCTGCCTGTCAGCGCGCGGAGGCCGTGAAGGGCGGCCGCTGCTGCCCCCTTGGGCTCCTCTTCCTCTTTCCTCTGCGCAGCCCACACCCTGGGAGGGGCAGCCTTCAAACCCGGCGCAGACGTCGTCTCCACCCTCTCCGGGGCCACACGGTCTTCTCTGCGCCGCGGGCTGAGAGGCGCAGACGCCCTATCTGCGTCCGGCTCCGGCTCCTCCACGGCCCTCTCAGAACCGGCGCCCGGCGCGCGGCTCAGCCCAGCCGCCTCGCAGCGGGGCGGGGGCGGGGCGGGAGCCTGACGCGCGCCCCCGGACTGCGCGTGCGCGCGCGCCGCTCCTCCCCGACCGCGCTGGGGCCGGCGCGCGCCGCGAGCCCGTCGCCGCGCCTCACTCCGGCCTCTCGAGCGACGCGGGCGGGCGGAGGTTCCCGGGCGGCCCCAGGCCGAGAGCCCGCCGGGAAGTAAAACCTGCCGGAGGAGGGGCCCTGAAGGCGGAGGGGTTGAGTCATTCGAGTCGGGAAGGTGCCACCGGCGCGCGGCCTGTCACCGCACAGCGACGTGCCCCTCCCGCGCACTGGGCCTCCTTTTCTGCTTTCGTTTCCAGGTTTCGAAAGATGCAAACGCCCTTCCCGGGCGTGGAGCTAGGTTAGGGCAAGGGGCTGTGCCGTGCCGGTGCAATTCGAAGCGCCCAATTCCGAATCCTCGGGCTTTTGCAGCTAAGGGAGGAGTGAGGGTGGGATGAGCCTTGCAGCTCCCTGCGGCTTGATCGCTAGGTCCGGGGAATGAAGAGAAACTGTTCACCGTGGAAAAAAGAGCTCGGTGCATTCAACAAATAGTTGTGAAATAACTAAAAGATCACCAAAGCTAATGGCTTTTTTAAACCAGAGTATATTTAGATTTTTTATTAGAAAATTCTAGTGAAATATTGACATTTGCTAGCTTTAACAAGGTACCTTTGGTGCCAGAACGCTGCATGAACAACGGAGTCTTAGGCTTGATCCCAGGCACTATCCCCCTGAGCACCAGTGGTTCTCCCCACCTTCCCCCGACCCCGATAAAATTCAGTTAGAAAATTCATAGCTCACAAAAGAATATATTTTGTTGCTAGCTCATGAGAGCATGATCAGAAATGTAATTGAGATACAGAACAAAATTCACGGTAGGCGTCACATTTAGTACTAGAGTGTTTGTGCTAAATTCACGAATATTCTGTTAACAAGATACACTTGAAATAATTTTATTCTGAGCCACAGATATATCTGTTAATAAAGTATACTTGAAATAATTCAGTCTACCACTGATTGGTTCTCTGGTGTATACCAAAGAGCTATTTGTTGGTTTTACAATTCCTCTAATACCCATTTCTCCGATCATTAAAAGGAAATCTAGCTTTAAAACACCGCTGACAGTCACTTGGTAGTAATAATTTAACATCGTTAGCTTTGATTTCGATTTTCATGAATACATACAAGAGAATGACTTTGATTTTCATGAATACATACATAAGAATGCATTTTGGGGAGGAGGCGCTCCCAAGATGTGCAGGAGGTGAGGGTACCCTCGTGGTGCTGGGGGCACCATGTGGTGTAGGGGATCAAACTGGGGCAACTAAACTCTTCAATACCAATAAAGATTGTATTTTAGGGGTGAATTTTGTACAAGAAATCAAATTCTGAAGTATATTGCCCTGAAGAGAAATAAAAGTTAAACCTTTGTTTCAAAAAGAATGGTAGCATCAGGGAGATAGCTCAAATGGCTGGAGCAAATGTCCATACAATATTTTAGACTCTATAATGATTTTGCCATCCAGTTAAATTTCTTTTTGGGGGGCTGGAGCCATAGTCCAGCGGGTAGGGCGTTTGCCATGCACGCAATCGGCCTGTGCCGCCCGGGTTCAACTCCCGGTGTCCCATATGGTCCCCGAGCACCACCAGGAGTAATTCCTGAGTGCAGAGCCAGGAGTAACCCCTGAGCATTGCCAGGTGTGATCAAAAAAAAAAAAAAAAAAAATTTTTTTTTCATTCTTATAAAAATTTTGTTAGTGAGCCACACCCAGCAGTGCTGAGCTCTTACTCCTGGCTCTGCACCCAGGAATCACTCCTGATGGTATACTCCTGATGGACCAAATGGAATACCAGAGATTGAACCCAAGTCAATTGCATGTGAAACAAGGCTCCTACCTGCTGTACTATAGCTCCAGCCCCTCTGCAGTCAAATTTCTAAAACTCACAGAATGTAAAGCCATAACATGCCTAAAAAGTAGTGGTCTATAGTCAACGAAGAACTTTTTTGGGGAGGAGGGAAGCTCATCCAGCAGTGCTCAAGGCTTATTCCTAGCACTGCACTCAGGGATCACTCCTAGTGGGCTTAGAGGCTCATGCGTGTACCTGTGATGGAATCTTGGTTGGCTGCATGCAAGTGCCCCGCCTAAGGATGCAGTGCCGCTCCTGCTCTGTGATTCCAGGGGATTTCCTCAGCCACCCCATTGGTACTCTGATTGGTACTCTGGTGTATACCAAAGAGCTATTTGTTGATTTTACAATTTTTTTTAATTTTAAATTTTATTACACCACTTTTAGACATACAATTGCAAGATGCTCATGTAGAGTTTTGGCTCTACAGTGTTCCAACACCATCCCTCCACCCGTACCCATCTCCCATCACCAATGTCCCCACCTCCATTCCCCTCCCGCACCCCAACTACTTGGTGGGTTCTGTATTTCTTTTCTCTCTTCTCTTATCTCTCCCTCCCGCCTACCTTTGCTACACATCGTAGAATGCAGTACATTAAAGGACATAACTGTTTCCACTAGTTTAATGGACTGCATGGCTGCAAGTGGCCGCACAACTTAGGGCCTCATGGTCAGCGTGAGGCGTGGTACCAAGTTATATCCCTTGTTGTCTCATGCATTCATGCATTCTAGGTGTTATCAGTCCATTTTATCCTTGCCTGACGGGAATAAAGTCTTTGTTGGCCTGGAATAGCTCAAAGGCGGATCACATGCTGTGCATGAAGGAGTCTCAGATTTTATCTCCAGAGCCAAGGAACAGCCCCAACCTGTACCACTCCCCAGAAATCACCCCAGCAGTGCCCAAAGCCTCCAGGATCACAACCAGTAATACTTAGGGATCACGTGGGTGTAGGGATGGAACAGAGGTTAGCTACACGCAAGGCATGCATCTTAACCCCTGAATTATATCTCTGGACTCTGATAATAGTTTGAGCATGAGAAAAGTAATTTGAACCTTGGAGTCATGATCTTGATTTAATCAAACTGCTCATCTTCATATAGTTTTAGCATATAGAAAAACAGCCTCATTTAAAAGCACACAATCAATAGACACCCCAAAAGTAACTAATAAATAACTTGGGGAAAACAAGCCTCAAGGAGTTTGCCCACATCATATCACTCAGTTTCTATATACAAACATGCCCTAGTGTTTTTTGCACATCGTATAATAATAGTATTCAAGGAATGATCATTAGTGACCTTATTCCTAAATTATTCTAAATGGATGCATTGGAAAGTAACAGTCTCATAAAATTAATAGTGATAAGCTCTACCTGTCATAGGTGTATAGTATCTTTTTTCATAAGGGATGGAGATGGTATTCCTAGAAATTCTATTAAGGAAACCCAATTTTGTCATGCAAAAAATGAACAAGTTTGACCTGCATATTACATCTCTTATCTGAGAGTATTTTTTTTTATCCAAACTGTTCCAAACCACCCAAATAGTCTAACAAAGTATAAAAGCACGTCACAAAGCAGACATGCAAACAAGAAAGGGAATAAGTTTCAGTAAGATTCAAAAGGAAGAAAATTATAGGACTAAGAGAGTTTTTCTGTATTACCAGAGCATGGACAAATACCTAAACAACTGCAACAGTTATAATTCTAAAACACAGCTTTAGTACATTATAATTCAGAAAGGAACTCTTCAAAACAGTCAATGGTTTTAATTTTTTAGAAATTAGACATTTTTTTAAAGTCTTGCAGTTAAACAATGTATTAAAAGAACTTGGCCATCCTGGGCGTTTGGTGGTGGTATGGTGATGTAACTGTACACCAAGACCATAAATGCTAATACCTTTGTAAGCACATTAGTCTAACTACAATATTGTTTTTATGTTGCAATTAGTAACAGGGGAATATTGTTCAAAAAATCAAAATACAATACTGGGAACATAAAAACTGAAGCCCCCAAAGTACTGAGAGAGAATCTTACTTCCTCATGTTAGAATTAAAATGGCCAAGCCCCTTATTGGGAGGTCAGCTCCATGGGTTGCTTCCATATGGGGCCGGCCGAGCAGCACAGCTGTGGGTCTGAAGTGGATGGTCTGAAGTGGATCTCTTCCGGGGTTGCAAATTAGCTGAGTCTGGCATGGGTGGGTCTCTCTTCCGGGGCAACTGGTAAGGGGCTCGGCCATCCCCTGGCCGAGTCCAACATTGCTCCAAGGGTTTGCTCTCATGAGCAGGGGAGAGACCATACTGGCCAGACTCGGAGTGGAGTTTTGGGCCCTGCCCTTTCCTCGCCTCCATGCCAGTTGCCCCGGAAGAGAGAGACCCACCCACGCCAGACCCACATGTCCCTTTGCGCGGCGGCGCAATATTTTTATAGGATACTGAATTTTGCATAAGGTTCTTCCCAATTTCTTTCATTTATACATAGTAAACAGTTATAGACATGTTTTAACTGATACCAGTAAGCCTGGCAAGAAGCCAGAACAAACCACACATCATGCAGTTAGTCATTCTCAACATCCAGACTGCATAGTTCCTCAGAGCTCCATCCAAGAGAAAGCCTGATCTTCCCCCTTTAAGTTTCATCAGTAAATGCTCAGGTTGAGAGCCTTCTACTGAGACTTTACCTACATGGTAAAGCCTGGCAAGCTACCGTGTTTTATTTACTTTTTATGCCAAAGACTAGTAACTATTATGGACCTCAGTTCATAACCTGAAGCATGGTTTCGGGCTCCTCCTGTCCCTGTAGCAAGTAGATGCCCTTGGGTTGCACTTGCTTGTGACAGGACTAATGGAGATGTTACTAGTGCCCACTGGAGCAAATCGATGAGCAATGGGAAGACAGTGATACAGTGATTTAACTCCATCTTCAAATGAAAATGATCTAGTCTGCTTAAGTAATTCTGAGAATGAGCTCTGTGCTCTAAAATTCAGTCCTTTAGACAAAATTAAAGGCTCCTAATTTCATTAGGAAATGCTCCTTTGTTAGATTTAAATTCATCTTTGGCCCATCAGAGTTTTTATTAACAAATATAAATTGTAATAACAGTTAAGCTTGTTATCATACTTTTCTCATACCTACTCCAGGTTACTGGATTTACTGGTTTAGAGGCCTATACCTTTTTAGTCAAAAGTGTAAGAACTCCCTGGTATCCACACTCAGAAAATGTTCAAAAAAAAGGTTCATAGTGATATGACCGCTCTACTTTCTAAGAGTTTTTGATCTGGAGCTAGGGTTTTAAATTCCGCATTTGTGCTACTTTTATGAGTGTTAGTTACGCTTTCCCTTATTTAGAAGGCACAAAACCATTCTTTCCAGATGCAAACTTGAGTTCTATTTGTATTCATGACACTAGACTTTCCGAGGGACAGCTTTCCGAATCTGCTCTGGCAGATAATCTTCAGTAATAACATTACCTTCATCACTGTATTTAGTCTCTGACTGGAGCTTGGTCTGATCTGTTGTGAATAATCAAGAAAGCTGTTATCAGTAATTGACCAGAGCCTCTTTAGGACTGTTGCTTTGAAGCTTCCGATGGGTAGTAGAGCCCTATTTACATGGCTCCACTGTGTGAGTTCTTCCCAGGCTTCATTTGATCCCTCACTACAATTGACTTCCTCTGCTTCTTCATTAAAATATTTTTCTTTTTCTTTCATTCTTTTTCTTTGCTTTTTTGGGGAAGGTAATCATACCGGTGATGCTCAGGGGTTACTCCTGGCTCTGCACTCAGGAGATGCTCAGGGGACCATATGAAATGCCACAGATAGAACCAATTGGGAGGTGTGCAAGGAAAACCCCTACCCACTGTTCTTTTGCTCCAGCACTAACATTTTTCTTTATTACTATGTCCATACTGAAAGCCACTGTAAGACAACTTGTGTGTGTGTGTGTGCATAAAAATCGTCTGTGTGTAAAATTCCTAAGCAGTATATTTGGCCTTTGAAATAGCTCTTTGATGACTATCATTATTTACAGAGAATGAGAGTCCAAGGGAAGGTCTTTCTAGTCTACTGAGATGTCAGCCTTGGTTGTATTATGTACATTTTGCAGTCATCTCTTAAACTCTTCAAGAACTTTCTAAATTTTGAACTTTCCAGTGAAAACCAACAGAACCCAGCTCCAGAGCTTCTCTTTACCTTCGTGGAGCCCTGCAGTCTCTGCCTGTCCTACACTAATGGCTGTGGTTCATTCAGAGGCCAAAGAAAGACCCTAAAGTCCCCCCTGAGCAGAGTTGCCTCTCACAAGGCCTGCGGAGACTATAGGCTCTGAAAGAGGCTACAGCCAAGCCACTTTCTGACAGCCATATAAAGGGACAACTGTCTACTGAGCCCTCACATTTTCGTGCTCAAAAAATGCTCCAGATGTATGATGTGCCTGCATATAGTTCCCATGAAGAAAAGCAATATAAAGACATAGAAAGAGAGGAGGATGTGCTGATTTCATTTTGATGGTCAGGAAGATCTTCCAGAGGAACTGACATTTGCAGAATTCTGAAGATTGAGAACAAGTTAGTCCTGTGACTATCTGGGGGAAGATTTCAGGTGGAAGGATTGGCATAGGCAAAGATTCTGAGATGAAAATATGCTGTGGAAAGTTGAAAGACCGAGACAGAGGATCTGTGTGGCTGGAGAATCATAAAGGAGGGAGCCGTGGTAAGAGGTGAGATGGGAACCTGTTGCAGGACTCCTCTAAGAGCCCCTTTCTCTACCCTATGGAGGTTTTTCCAGGCGGATCTTGGCTCAAGACATAGCATAAAGACATTGGGTGAGGTGCTGGGAGAAATTACCTGAGGGCATTTAACCCTTCCTGCCAGGGGAAGTTACATTTGGCTTGCAGCTCCTCCCAGCTCTGCTGGGAGGCTTTGAATTAGCTCTGGGTCCTTGTACATTTCTACAGAGCTATTTTCCTGTTTTCATCTCTAGATAGCCCAGCCCAGAATGGGCTGGGCTGGGGAGTTTGGGCGGATTTCTGGCTATAAGATAAGCTGCAATAGCCCAGTGGGTAGGGCGTTTGCCTTGCACACGGCTGGCCTGTGCCGGCCTGGGTTCAATCCCCGGTCCCCGAGCACCGCCAGGAGTAAATCCTGAGTGCAGAGCCAGGAGGAACCCCTGAGCAGTGCTGGGTGTGACCCAAAAAGAAAAAAAAAAGATTAGCTGCAAGAAGAAAGAAGCTCTCTTTTTTTCCCCTTTTGCCATTTGGCTTCCCTTGGTGTTTTGCTTCTCTGTCCTCTCCATTCTCTGTTGGGCCTCAACACGTGGTGGCAGCCATCTTGGCCTTCACCTGGATGGGGCCTAGCTGGGAACCCAGAGTCGGACATTTTCCCTGCTCTTGGATTGTATATTGGAACCTGTGATAGTAAAGCCCTTTTAAAAATGTATCGGATTCCTGAGTTTTCATCCATTCCTCGCCCGCTTAGGAGGTAGAAAGAAACTTGTTTCCCGGCACTGTCGGGGACCCCAGCGGTGCCTTTTCTGCTTGCTCCCCCTCCCATATTAACTCTCAGCTGTCAGTCTGAAAGCTTTTATACAATTAGAAGTCGCTGATTCTCCCATGTACAAATGATGGCCTAATTCAGATAAAGCTTGTATTTAACAGTTATCTCAAATAAACATCTCCCAAACAACTGTTGTATTTCTTCTTACAACTGCTGTATTTCTTCTTACATAAAGATCACTGCAAGAATGTCTTTGAGAAAATGTTAGATAACAAGAAAGGAAGTGAATTTAATTCACTCACTTCTTTAAGGAAAAAGATGGAAGAAAACACAGGGCACTTGTATTCCCAAGGCTACTATCTTAGCTGCAAAACATAATGACGAGCCCTTTTAACTTCTAAAACGAAACTGTAAATAGTAGTGGTGACTCAACGGCAAATATAAAATCTGCTTATAATAGTAAGACTAAACTTACAAATTCCATGACTGTTCTTTTCTTGCAAACAAAGCCCATTACTGGATGACCAGAGCAGAACCATACATGGAAAAGAAAATGCTCAAAGTGTCAGAGTTAAATAACAAAGCACCTAAAATTTGGACATAGAAACTTCTATTATGAGGTGAGAGAAATGCCCACTATGGAATGCTGAGGCAGTGAAAATGCAATCCTTCTCGTGTGTAATATTTCCACATTTGTAAAGATGTGTTTTCAATCAGATTTGGTATCCATTACTATCTGCTGTCTGTTTGCAGGGAGAAGTCTTTGGAATTAGTGAATGTTGAGAGATTCTTGGATTGGAGGGAAAGGACTCTTTTTTATATTTGAATATGAAAGGCTGGTGAACAGGGAAGAAATCATGCACTAACTTACAGAACTGAGAAATCTAACTGCATAGAAAGATCAAGCAATTTGCATATATCTTTCAAAGAGTGAAAAATCTCTTTTGAGTGAAAACTCTCTTTTCACTAAGATATTGGGACTTTAAACAAGTAGTAAAATATTGAGCTCCTTTTATACTAAAGAAAAATTTTTTAGATGCACAGGTTCCTTAGTAGGGGCATAGCTGGAAATTTTTGCCTAGGGCAAACACCTCAGAAAGTTTCCTCTATCATTTTTTTCTTTTTCCTTTTTTTTTCTCTTTGGGTCACACCCAGCGATGCTCAGGGTTACTACTGGCTCTGCGCTCAGGAATCACTCCTGGCACTCGTGGGGGACCAATTAGGATGCTGGGGATTGAACCCGGGCCGGCTGCATCCTCTATCTTTTATGGTGATAGAAAGGAAATCCCAAGAGACTGGACAAAGTCTTTCATACCTTTGTTTCACACAGTATGAAGAAACAAAAAAAAATATGACCTGAATGGTAACACATTGATTAAAAAGTACCTGTTTGGTAATATGAAAAAGCAAAAATTTACCAACTAGAACTGAGCATTAAATACAGGCAAAAAATGCACATGATGGCTTCTAAGTGTATGTAGTGCAACCCACAATGTGTAAGAGAAGGAAAAGAGAGAGGGAGAGAGAAAAGAGATAAAGAACCTGCCATTTAGGCAGGCTATGGGAGGAGGGAGGGAATTGGGGACATTGGTGGTGGGAAGCGGGCACTGGTGGAGGGTGGGTGACCGAAACCTCCAAACATGAACAACATTGTAATTGTATATCTCACAGTGGCATAATAAAATGTTTAATTTAAAAAAAAAAGAAAAAAGAAGAAATTGTCAACTAGGCAGTAGTGTAAAGTGGCAAGCCACAATTTCTGTCCTTTCAATAACAGGACATGGCCTCAGTGGTTCCTGGCTGCCACTCCCCAAACCTGCCGCTTTCAATCAAGATTGTGACTATATCTGAGAGATGGACCTGAGTGTTCTCTCTTTTTATTAAAGAACTCAGATGATTTTGATGCAAAGTTTAGGTCAAAAAATCCATGGCCAAAGAATTAATCTGGAGTGACTGCCCAACTCAGGCTGGAATCATAGCTTTCAACAAGGATGGATGTTCTTTAGATTTCTTTAGTTCTCATTTCCTAATAAGTATAGTGGGAATAATACCTTAACTGAAGAGCTGACTTTGGCAATTAAGTTAACAGAAAGTACTTTTAAACTACAGCACAGTTATTAAAAGCCTCTTAGATTTGTGGTGGAGACAATTTACAGATATCTCCAATCTGAGGGACAGATACAGAATGATCTCTTGTACATAGGATATAAAGAAACATAGTAAGGATGTAATAAATGGCCAAAGCTTACCACACCAGGAGTGTGTGTGTGTGTGTGTGTGTGTGTGTGTGTGTGTGTGTGTGTGTGTGTGTGTAAAGCAGGAGATATTAAGTGGGGATACTAACAAGGAGCTTGTACGGTGGGAGGTCCTGAGACACTGATGGGGTGAGCAGATACTCTAGTGGAGGTTGTGGGGTGTGGAAGACTTTCTACATAAAACCCTATCTTGGACCCCCGCCCCCACGCGTGTGACCCAAAAAAAAAAAAAAAAATAAAACCTATCTTGAACATTATTGTAAATTATAGTGCCCCCCCAAAGAAAGAAATGTTAAATTCTATCAGTAATTCTGAAGTTTGTCACCATTGATTTCATTACACATAACTGTGTAGGCTTAAATGATGAAGACTGAACTTTCATATATGTAAATTCAAAGACCTGCATTTGGAATTTTTTTAAAGCAATGCCATTAAAAGATGAAAAAAAATAAAACATGTTCTTAGAAGGATATAGATCTCTTCTGCAGCTATTCGAGGCCCTGAAAGAAGGTGGTCTGGCTACCGTTACTGTCAAGAAGCAGAAGAGCAAAACGGTGGCAAATCTGCTTGAGAAGAGCTCCAAGAACTGCGGTCTCAGACAGGACTTCCAATATAAGAGGAGCCTCACCTGCTTGTCAAAGACCCTGCTACATCCTGCTGCCATACAGAGGGTCCTCCTGTATAAGCAACTCAAGGTGCCCACAGCTGCCAACTGGTTCATTCACGTCCTGCACTACCAGACAGCCACTCACCTGCTCCAGCTCACCCACAAGAACACACCAGTGACTATGGAAGAGAAGAATGAGAGTCTGTTGCCCAGGCTGAGAAAAGAGCTGCTGGCAAAGGAGATATCCCCACCAAGTAGCCATCTGTTCTTCTGGCTGGGTTAACACTGTCACCACCCTGGTAGAAAACAGGAAGGCTGAGCTGGGGGTAATTGCACATGACGTGATCTCCACCAAGCTGGTTATCATCCTACATGCTCCGTGTCCCAAGATGGTGATTCTCCACTGCTTTATCGAGAGGTGCAGCGTCTGGTCCACAGGGAGACTTGTGACACCAGTGCGTTTATAAGCAGGTCAACTCAGAAGGCAAAGGTGCTCTCCTAAACGTGGTGGAAGTGATCAAGGTCAATTACAACGATAGATATGATAAGATTCTCCGTCACAGAAAGACAAATCTTGGGTCAAAGTTGGTGTTCCTCATTGCCACGTTGGAAAGGCAACAGCTATAAGAACTTGCCACTAAATTGAGCGATTAAAGTTGGAGTGTTATTGAAATAGAGACACAAGAAAGGTTTTATTTTATTTTCATTTGAGTAACTCAGGTACTTTCGAATCATTCATTTCAAACTTTAGTTAGATGTGGCAAAGATCATTTTCCAAAACCTCATCTGCATTTTAGCACTGTCTTTACATCAATCTCCTCATCCTTCCTTACAGTCACAGAGGAAAACGTCTTTCTAGAGAAAAGCAACTTTTGTTAAACTAACGGGAGAGCTGTGGGTAAAACCAGTCTTGGTATCTATACCAGACACTAATATCCTCCTCCTTACCAAGGAAAATATGCAAAATGGTTAATCTTTAATAATATTTAATATTTAATATATTTAATATTTTATTTGTCAAAGAGCTTTAACTTCAAACAGAAAAATAGTTGTCAATGCACCAAAAATATATTTATATGTAAGAATATTCATATCGGGGCTGAAAAAATAGTATAACAGGTAAGACACTTCCCTTTCACACAGCAGATATTGGTTCCAACCTCCACCCCCATATGGTCCCCCAAGCATGTCTAGGAATGATTCCTGAGCATAGGGCCGGGAGTAATCCTCGAGCACAGATATGTGAGCCCCCAAAGGGAATATTAATAACAAGATTCACTTTCAAAAATAGAAAATTCCCTGATGTAATTGTTAGTTCACAGAACATTAGTTCCTGATTCCTTTAGATTAAGTTAGTTTGCATGACTTAAAAATGCTGCCCTCTTTCTCTGCAAAGCGTGTTTTCACCTGGCTTCTGGTATATGTCTATGATACCATTCCTACCCATTCTCAGGCTCCTTGGCTTCACCAGGATTGCCACCAGACTCAAGCTGAGTCAATCCAGGTCTCCCTTCTCAAGAGACTGAAATTGGGATTCAATAATAGAGTTTTCACTTGAAATAAAGTTATACTCTCTATAAGGTAAGTCAACCATTGTGGATCTGTCATCTTTACTTATTTATATACTTGCACAGGAAATCAATTTGCTATAGATAAGATAAAATACCGAGAGAAGAAAACAAAAAGCACACCAAGAATCAATCTTTACAACTTTTGAATATCCTCTTCCCTAAAGATGCTTCCTGTATTTGGTATCTTGAAAATATTTCCTCATGACAAATTTCTCCATTTCACTTAAACTTGATGCAGAGATGTGAAAATACGTATCACAAAAGTTTGGAGTGAGTCATGTTTAGTATCCTTGAAGAGATGAAAAAGAAAATATTCTTCCAAATTACACCAGAGAAAACGTACATATTTAAAATGTGGTTTAAGGGCCGGAGCGATAGCCCAGCGGGTAGGGCATTTGCCTTGCACTGGCCGGCCCATGCCGGCCAGGGTTCGATCCCCAGCATCCCATATGGTCCCCCCAAGCACCGCCAGGAGTAATTCCTGAGTGCAGAGCCAGGAGAAACCCCTGAGCAAAAAATGTGGTTTAACCCCAAATTTTGAAGCTCTACCTACAATCATAATGTTAAATGTAAACATATAAAGATTAGTTATATAATGTAACTATATAAGGATAAGATAGCAGAGACAATTGCATGGATCTCACTGGTTAGCACAAAAACAATTATCTTTTTTTTTTTTTTTTTTTTGCTTTTTGGGTCACACCCGGCGATGCTCAGAGGTTACTCCTGGCTCTGCACTCAGGAATTACTCCTGGAGGTGCTCGAGGACCATATGGGATGCCGGGGATCAAACCCGGGCCGGCACAGGCTGGACGCATGCAGGCAAACACCCTACCGCTGGGCTATCGCTCCGGCCCCAAAAAACAATTATCTTTGAGGCTTAAATCCATAAGAGAAAATTTCATATACCTCAATCTCGTCCCAACCATCATATCCCCACCAGCTTATTGGTTTTTGTTTTTTTGTTTGTTTGTTTGTTTGTTTGGGTTTTTTTTTTTTTTTGCCTTTTGGGTCACACCTGAAGATGCTCAGGGGTTATTCCTGGCTTTGCTCTCAGGAATTATTCCTGGTGGTGCTCGGGGACCATATGGGATGCCCAGGATCAAACCTGGGTCAACCGCATATAAGACAAATGCCCTACCTACTGGACTATAGCTCCGGCCCCCTGTTTCTCTTTTAATTTTATAAATTTTCTAAACCTTAGCTTTATTAATAGCTATGGTACCTCTACACTAGTTACTCTACTGACCAAAAGAAAATCTGATTTCTATTAAGCATCATTTTAGTAGTTTAAATACTGTGCCCCCCCACCCCCACTGAAATAGTCACCTATTCATTAACCCCGGTATTGATAAACGTCGATTTCAAGCCCAGTACTCAATGGACCTGAAGACCTGTCCTGTTACAAATTACTCTATCCACTGAGGAGGAGAAACGGAAGGAGAAGAGAATGCTTCTAGCCTGACAACAGACTGGGCCCCCTGGGATATATCCAGAGCCATGACAGAGCCTCTAAGCTACCCATGGTGTATTTGATATGCCAAAAACAGTAACAATAATGGACCTCATTCCGATGAATGGAGATGCTACTGGCACCCCCTCAAGCAAATCAATGAACAACGGAAGACAAAAGATACAAGTGAAGTACTGTGCATTTCAGTTTTACCCAACACTTTACCCTCTGTACTATGTTTCTACCTCACCCTAACAGGAACATTTTAAACTTTGCGTTTCATAAGAACAATATTGATGGTTCTGTGGTTTAGATATATACATTTACCATCTATCTACACCTCTGATGAATCCTCGGGCCCTGACCCCGGGTCCTGTTATCTCTCCTCTGTCTCTTTTAATACCCCTCCATTTGTCTCTTTCTTTGGCTTTTTCATTTCACATTACAGGCCCAAGAGTTTGCCCACCTTTGGTAGCTTGCATTCCCTTGTCATGTTATGCTAAACATCATATATAAGTAAGATTATTTGGTATTTGATCTTCTGAATTACTTCACTGAACAAAATATCCTCCAGTTTCATTCAAGTTGCAGCAAATTGCATGATTCCATCATTCCTTGTGACTGCACTGTTGGATGACAGATTTAGCTAATCTGGGAGCTTTGGTGTTTTGCCCACTCACAGCTTAATCTATTTAAACCAAGGTTCATTCTAATGAGACCTCTCTTCTATGTAAACACTGCTAGAGGGTGTGGCAGTTACAGAAGTCACCTTGATTGAATAACTTCTGACTTATACATCTACTAAGACTTCTATGTTTTCTAGATTGGGCACAGCTCCTCTTTATACCCACTGCACCCAGCGTGGGACAGTTAGAATTTACCAGGAGACTACCACCCTGGCTACGTTGAGACTATAGGAAGACTATAGGAAGGATCATACTAGTTTGCTCTAAGCAGGCGAGTGTGACCCTTTCAGTATACATGAGAACAAGATACTCAGAGTCACCCTGGTGCAGATAATAAATAAGAAGGACCTTGTGGGTACCATCTAGATTACATGAAGCTCATGAAATTAAGATTATTACTTTATATCAGCCCTCTCTCTCTCTCTCTCCCCCTCTCTCTCTCCAGTGTTTTACATAAGAGATAATCTCGGGATTAGTCCTTGGCTTAACCTTTGTTTATACCTGCAATAGGGTGTGGCACCACCCCCCTACACTGTTTAGGGTTCTTTGTTGACATGACCCTCCCTGAATTACTTTTTGGGGACTGACTTGAGGCTCCTCAGCTTTTGGCTCCTCAGCTTTC
>JAJIBD010028258.1:0-51648 GCA_021461705.1 Cryptotis parvus
AAATCTGTCATGACTGACTATTGGATGAAAGATTTAGCTAATCTGGGAGCTTTGGTGTTTTGCTCACTCACAGTTTAATCTATTTAAGCCAAGGTTCATTCTAATTAGACCTCTCTTCTATGTAAACACTGCTAGAGGGTGTGGCAGTTACAGAAGTCACCTTGACTGAATACCTTCTGACTTATACATCTACTAAGACTTCTATGTTTTCTAGATTGGGCACAGCTCCTCTTTATACCCACTGCACCAGCATGGGACAGTTAGAATTTACCAGGAGACTACCACACTGGCTACATTGAGACAACAGGAAGGCTATAGGAAGGATCATACTAGTTTGCTCTCAAGCAGGCGGAGTGTGACCCTTTCAGTATACCGGAGAACAAGATACTCAAAGTCACCCTGGTGCAGATAAAAAATAAGAAGGACCTTGTGGGTACCATCTAGATTACATGAAGCTCATGAAATTAAGATGTATTACTTTATATCAGCCCTCTCTCTTCTCTCTCTCTCTCCCTCTCTCTCTTCCCCCCCCCCCCTCTCTCTCCCAGTGTTTTACATAAGAGATAATCTCGGGATTAGTCCTTGGGTTACCTTTGTTTACACCTGTAATAAGGTGTGGCACCGCCCCTTCAACACTCTGTTTAGGGTTCTTTGTTGACATGACCCTCCCTGGATTACTTTGGTGTATATAAAGGGGACTGACTTGAGCGCTCCCTTGGCTTTTTGCTCCGTCTTTTGGGTAGGACTCCCTCTTGGGTGAGAGCCTCTCTCTTTGGTGGGAGACTCAGGCTCTTTTGTATGGTCTAAGTTCTGACCAGAGCTAGAGTTCTTTCATTATATTGGATTGCGGTGGTAGAGTTTTTGTCCTATTAATAGCCTTTTTGGAACTGTGCGGACTCCGTGAGTTTTCATCCGTTCCCCGGCATCCTCGAAGGTAGAAGAGAACTTCGGTCCTGACACTGTCGGGGACCCCAGCAGCATCCCCCACAACTGACTCACCTCCGAGTTTGCCTGGCGCTGTCGTTCCTGTGGTTGCTTGTATCGTGTAGCTCTACATGAGTTTCCTGACAAGTTCATTCTAAGTTTTCATTCACCTTTATGCTCTCTGATTCCCTACCTCCATGGTGGGAACTGATATTCGAGCCTCCACTTTCTTTTTCATGCGTTTCTCTGCTTTTTATGTTCCATGTCTCATCATTTCCCAGAATTGTGACTTTAGTGGCGTCTAAGGAATGTGTCAGAATTCCTCCACTGACTTCCATTTTCCAGAGGAAAGTAATTGATTTTGGTCCTAATAGGAAACTACAAAGGCCTCATCGGGATTTTCCAGATAAGCTGGTTTGACTTTTATACACTTCCCACATGATCTTTGTGTCTTGGGAACATAACCGCACTTGTCACGAGTTCTCTCCTATCTTAGTTCTAGGAATCCTAACACTGCATTTAGTGTGGGAGGTTTGGGCCACACCTTGCAGTACTCAGATGTCTCTCAGGTGGCTCTTGGGGGAACCACAAAAAACCGGGCATCTGGCTGGGGTCTGCTGCAACCGAGGCTAGTGCCCCTGTACTGTCTCTCCAGGTCTACCACTATGGTTTCTTAATATACAGTTCACCTTTTTTTTTTTTTTTTTTTTTGCTTTTTTGGGTCACACCCGGCGATGCTCAGGGGGTTACTCCTGGCTCTGCACTTAGGAATTACTCCTGGTGGTGCTCGGGGGACCATATGGGTGTACCGGGGATCGAACCCGGGCTGGCATAGGCCGGTCGGCGTGCAAGGCAAACGCCCTACCCGCTGGGCTATGGCTCCGGCCCCACTGTTCACATTTCTAAGTCCTTTTCAATTCCTGGGTCCAAATTCATCTATGTTGCTTTCTAATTTGAGCCCTGAAGACAGTGACCATGTTTGCGCTAAAAAAGTGCTTTGCAGGTGGCTGGCAGGTCTCAGGTGACTAGCCAAGTGGTCTACATGGCAGTGGTCACTTTGTCTTATGAGCTTGCTTTCCTCAGCACAGGACAGGGTGAGGAGCGAACAGGTGTATCAGGCTGCACCCATCAGAATCACCTGCTTCCTGGAGCGCAGTGCTGGGCCATTGAGGACTACGTGACCTCCATGAGTTAGAATCTTATTTCAAGAGTTGAGGGAGGGGCCAGAGAGATAGCACAGTGGGTAAGGCTACCTTGCACACAGCCAACCCGGGTTTGATCTCCGGCATCCCATATGGTCCCCTGAGCACTGCCAGGGAGTAATTTCTGAGTGCAGAGACAGGAGTAATCCCTGAGCATCGCCGGGTGTGACCCCAAAAGCAACAACAACAACAAAAAAGAGCTGAGAGAGAAAAACCACCTCCACCCTTACATGCATAGGGTGTGAGAAGGAAAGCCTGGATCTGTTGGTGACTGTATCTCCCACCAAAGAAATGATCTGGGGGAGACGCCCAAGAGGCAAGCAAAGAATTCCTTGTTCTTTTCTCCTTTTTGACACTCTTAAGATTTAATCACCCAACTAGCCTATCCTGATAGCCAATCCATGTATCATTTCAGTAAAGTGCCTCTTCTGTGTTTCATCTGGTTTGAGTTGGGTTTCTGTCATTTGTGACCATGAGAGTTATGATTCATTTATAATTTAAGCTGCATTTTGAAATCTTTATAGCATAGATCTAGAAAATGGTACCTGACATAGGTGGATTGTCTTAGACTATATTTGGCCAATTAACTTAAGAAAAACTACAAAAAGATAATTTTTCCCCCCCAAACTCTTTCATTGTCCTGAAATTATTTCTATTTTACCCCCTCCAATCTTTCGGTTATAAAACTCTGAAAACAGATTCAAAGCTAGAATTTGTTTTGCCTTCACAGGAAGGAAACTGCAATCTCCCTAGAGTTACAGACATGTTGGTTATCCTTAATAACACACATTTTGAATGCTCATTTTGAGGCAAGTGTGGTAAAAATTTCACTTTTCCCAGCACCTTCCAAATGTGTAAAGTAGGAAGTATTATTATTTCCATTTACCAGGATAAAACTGAAGTGGAGAAAAGGATTAATTTGCCCTAGGTCAGAGAGTTAGCGAGGAGAACTGGAACTAATTCCTGAATTTTAGTTTGCACCAGAACAACTGTGATGCATATTTTCAAAGGCAGATTCTTGCAACCAACCAATTCACAAGCAGACCAAGAAAAGGTTCTGCTGACTTAAGAGTTGGGTTTTTGGTTTTGTTCTTTCACATTAACCAAAGTATCCTGATCTCTCATCGGCAGCCTTGATGATCGTAACTTGGGTCGCAAAACATATTTCATCTTTTGATTTTTGTCAGAGAATGAGATTCTACATGTGGAGCTGATATCTGAATTATTTTAACCTCAGCTTCTGTAAATAATACCAAATATATACCCTTCAGGCATTCATGAAAGATCTTAATCTCGAACAAACTTCCACCCCCTCTGCAAAGGGGTAGTGGAAACATCTGAGAAAGACGTGACCAGGAACATGCTGACTCCTCAGTCCTTCAGTGCTTTTTTTCTCTGTCACTCAATCATGATGCAACACCCCAAACCCTCACGTTCGGACTTAGTTGGGTTCAATCCAGCTCCGCATAAAGCCCAGGTGCCTCAGCCTTCAGCCTCTGCCCTCCCCTCTATCGTTCCTTCACTTCAAAACAGCCAGCTGGCCCGGAGCGACGCCCAGCGGAGGGCGATGCCTTGCACGCGCCGGCTGGCCGGCCTGGGTTCGATCCCCCGGCATCCCCATATGGTCCCCCCGAGCACCCGCCAGGAGGATCCCTGAGGCAGAGCCAGGCGAACCCCTGAGCACGCCGGGTGTGACCCAAAAAGCAAAAAAAAAAAACAGCCATAGTTATTACGGGTCACCCACAGCTGCCTGGAGACACTATGCTGCAGTCAATAGCATTAGCTCCCAGCCTCTTCTGTCACTTGCTCCGGCTCAATCTTTCTGAGTACTTGTTGCTCTTTTCTGCTAAATGAACAATGCTGCTACCGGCATCCTAGGGTAAAGGTGAGGAGTGAGCTCCGTGAATAAAAGCCCGCTTGGTGACTGGAGCACAACACACAGTAGCATTCAATGGATGCCATCACCAGAAGGCGGAGCTCCACTGAAGGCAACGTGGATGTGTTGTTCATGGCCCTGCCCTCAGTGCCTGATGCAGAGCAGATGCTCAAACAGGAATGGAGCCAAGAGCTTCCACACCCGATGGCGGTGCGGGTCCCTTTTTTTGGTTGACTGTACCATGACTGACAGTGAAGTCACGGCAACAATCTCATCCGGGTGCTTCTCTAAACAGCTCCATGTGTTACCACCACGAACTCCCCATAACCATCCTGGGAAATAGTCACAGTGACTATGGGCGGGTTCCAAAGGATGAAGCGGAGACAGCAAGGTGGTCGGCCATTTGCCCATGCTCACAAAATGAGTCAGTGGCAGAGCTCGGACAAGAACCGGGGAGTCTGGTTTTAGGATCACCCTTTCACAATTGTGGGCTCCCTGGTCATCTGCTCCTCCGAAATGCTCCTTTTGGCCCCTGAAAATATTCTTTCTTAATCTGATTCTCTTATTGGTTCTTTCCTTTCTGCTCATTATTTATTTATTTACTTACTCATTCATTCATTCATTCATTCATTCATTCATTCATTCGTCTTTTTTGGATCACACCCAGCTTTGTTCAGGGGTTACTTCTGCTCTGCATGCAGGAATTACTCCTGGTGGTGTTCCAGAAACTACAGGGATGCTCAGGATGGAACTCAGGTTGGCCACATGCAAGGCAAATGCCCTCCCGCTGTTCTATCACTCCGGCCCTCTGATTGGTCCTTTATAAACCTTTATTTGCATACCCAGTCCAATTGGTTCCCCACATCCTGTCATTTGCATAAAGACACATATGCCATCTCATTGGTGGGATGCAATCTGATGCCTTTTTTGGCTTTTTTGGGGTCAGACTGAGGACCTGGAGTGATAGTGCAATGGGGTGGGCATTTGCTTTTGCACTTGCATTTGCATTTGCTTTGCCAGGTTCCATCTCCAGCATCCTATTCAGTCCCCCCAGCACCACCAGGAGTACTTTCTGAGAGCCAACTCAGGAGGAATCACTGAGTATTGCCGGGTGTGACCCAAAAAAGCAAAAAAAAAAGAAAAGAAAAGTACAGTGAGTAGGGCACTTGCCTTGCACACAGCAGCTGGCCTGGTTCAATCTGGCTCCACAGGTGGTGATCACAGAGTCAGGAGTAAACCCTGGGCACCATGAGGGTTCGGTCCCAAAACCTTAAAAAGCATATTTAAAAAAAAAAAAACCAAGAAAAAAAAATCACGTGATACCGCGTCGCTGCTTAAATCTTTTGTGTTTTTTTTTTTCCTTTTTCTTTTTGGGTCACACCTGGCGATGCTCAGGGGTTACTCCTGGCTCTGTACTCAGGAATTACTCCTGGCGGTGCTCAGGGGCCCATATGGGATGCTGGGGATGGAACTTCGGGTCGGCTGCATGCAAGGCAAATGCCCCCCCCCTCTGGACTATGGCTCTGGCCCACTGCTTAAGTCTTCTCACCATCTCCTCTCCCTAGAGAACTAGATTTCTTGGCCTGGCAGGTCCTGTCCCTCTCTTGTTTCATCTGCTTTTTCCCCTCTCACTTGAAAACCACTTGTGGTAGCAATTACAAGTGGCCTGAGGTCACCTGGGGTGCTGGACACATACACCCCTTCGACTTCCTCCTCCCCTGGAAAACCCCCTTTTCCAGCCCTCTTTCTCATCCCTGCTCTTGCAAGGCTCAGCTCTGGACCAGCACCTGCCTCGTGAGAGGGGCTGGAGACTGCGAGTGGGATCACCGCATCTGCCACTGTCACTGCTTGCATCGTCATCGTGATCTCTGTCCCATATGAGTGGGACCCCAGCACCCCACAACCAGCAGGCACCGCGGATGGGGGGTCGCGGCCCCTCAGCCTCAGGACAGCAACAGTCACAGGCAGATGGGGAAAAGAACTCTTTTTATTTATTTATTTATTTATTTATTTATTTTTTTTTGCTTTCTGGGTCACACCTGGCGATGCTCAGGGGGTTACTCCTGGCTCTGCACTCAGGGAATTACTCCTGGCGGTGCTCGGGGGGACCATATGGGATGCCGGGATCGAACCCAGGCTGGCACAGGCCGGCCGTGTGCAAGGCAAACGCCCTACCGCTGGGCTATCGCTCCGGCCCGGAAAAGAACTCTTGTTGATATGATTTAGACTCTAGGTGTTAGATAAATAAATTCTTCTTGTTGTTGTTATTGTTGGGGAACCTCCAGCATTACTCAGGGCTTACTCCTGACTCCTGACTACAAGGGTATGCCACCTTCATGGCAAGCCTGGCAAGCTGCCCTGTTTTATTTGATATGCCAAATCACTTCACTTGATCACTTGAATCCCGTTATTCATCGATATGCTCGAGCGGGCGCCAGTAACATTTCCATTGGACCCTATCACGTGCCAATGTAGCCCAATGGCATCTGGTTGATTCAGGAATATGAAGAGCCTCAAACCGTTCCTTCAGGGTCTTGACAAGGAAGTCTGACCATCTTGTAGGTGGGTGGCCACGTGATCTTTTGACATCCCGTGGGATCCAGTCAGTAATGGCTCTAGTTCAGCGGTCGTCTCCAAATTGAATTACATGTCCAGTCCATCTGATTTTCGATGCCTTGGCAAACAAGACAGCATCCCTGATTCTGGAATAGCGATGGAGGTCAGAACTCCGATTCCTTCTCTCACTTGAGTGAGGTGTGATATTCCAAGCATAGCTCTTTCGATTCCTTTCTGGGAGACCTGAATAGCATTCTCATCCTGCTTTTGTAGGGCCCAGGTCTCTGAGGCATATGTTAATGCAGGGAGAACGGTGGAGTCAAAGAGATGTGCCCGGAGCCAGAGGTTCATGCCAAATACCAGTAACAATTATATTGGTTCATTCCCATGACCTAATATAATGGTTTGAGTCTCTTTATGTTCCTGGAGCGAATAGATGCCCTTGGGCTCTACTAGCATGAGACAGGACATATGGAAATATTACTGGTGCCCGCTCTAGCAAATAGATTAAAGGGAGGATAGTGATAGTGACTCCTGACTCTGTGCTCAGAGATTGCTCCCAGCGGTGTTCAGGGCTTACTCCTGACTCTGTGCTCAGAGATCACACCCAGCAGTGCTCAGGAGACCACATGGGGTGTCAAGAACCTGGGCTGGTTACGAACAAGGCAAGTGCCTTCACTACTGAACTATCTCTTGGCTTTCAATACATGCAATTAAAAAAAAAAAAGAAGAAAAAGAATTGGGGGGTTGGGAGCAGGTCTGAGGCCATGGGTTTGATCCCAACACCACCACAGACTGAGCCTAATCCCAGCAACTCCATGGTGTGGGTTCCCTGGGCACCCAAAGGTGCGTAGTCTCCAAGGCACCATAACCCAGAGTGAGTGGGCACAAAACCAGGGGAGTGACCCCAGTGTGCGCAGGGTGGTGCAACTTCCAGCATGACCCAAATGTGCACAAACACACTCAACCATGAGACCCCCAAGGACTCGAGGGGCAAGAGTCACAGCCAATGGGACAACCCTCGCACCCCACTCTGCCGGGATCGATGGCACAACCCACACACCCCAATCTGCCCTCCACTGTCACAGCAAATAGCAGCAACGAAACAGGAACAAAGCAGAGGAAATTAATCTTAACAAAGAATCATTATCTGGAGCCGGCCAAAGAGATTGTAAGATGGTTAAAGCACTGGTCATACATGCAGTGACCGTGGTCCAATCCCCAGCATGCTATATGGTCCCCAGAGCACCGCCAGGGGTAAGCCCTGAGTGCAGAGACAGGGGGAGTAAGCCCCTGAGCACCACTGCATGTGTTCCCCAAGCAAAACAAACAAGAAGGAGATTTTTTTTTTTTTTTTTTTTGCTTTTTTGGGTCACACCGGCAATGCTCAGGGGGTTACTCCTGGCTCTGCACTCAGGAATTACTCCCTGGCGGTGCTCGGGGGACCATATGGGATGCCGGAGATCGAACCCTGGCCGGCATGGGCCAGCCACGTGCAAGGCAAATGCCCTACCCGCTGGGCTATCGCTCAGCCCCAAGAAATGGATTTTTCTGCTAGGGCTGAGATTAAGTGTTAGAGTTCTTGCCCCCTGTGTGACGCTGGGTTTAAATAATTTCTCAAGGCATGCTCTCCTGGGCACTGTAAGCATCAACCCCTAGGCACTAAGCTGAGAGTACCCCAAGTGCTGCTTAAACCAAAACCCACCACCCTTCAAACAAAAGGCCAGATCTTCATTAAAGTTTCCAACAGATGCAGAAAATAAAAGAAGCAACTACTTAACAGGTTTTAGCTGCCTTTCCATCCTTTTCCCTTCTAAAAACTGCTTTCTGGGGCCGGAGCGATAGCCCAGCGGGTAGGGGCGTTTGCCTTGCAGCGGCCGGCCTATGCCGGCCCAGGTTCGATCCCGGCATCCCATATGGTCCCCGAGCACCGTCAGGAGTAATTCCTGAGTGCAGAGCCAGGAGAAACCCTGAGCATTGCTGGGTGTGACCCAAAAGCAAAAAAAAAAAAAAAAAAACTGCTTTCTGTTCTACTATATAAACTTCTTAAGTTTTCGGGTGGACAGCACAATGGGTAAGTTGCTTGCCTGGCGTGTGTCTGACCTAGGTTTGATCCCTGGCACCTGATATTTCCCCGAGCCTACAGAAGTGATCCCTGAGTGCAGAGCTTGGAGTAAGCTCCAAGCACAATGAGTACCGCCCCCTAAAAAAAAGAAAAACTACTTATGCTTCTTTTTCTCTACTAACTACACAATAACTGAATACATTTTTTAAAAAACACACACCTGAGCCAGAGCGATAGCCCAGCGGGTAGGGTGTTTACACCTTGCACGCGGCCAGCCCATGCTGGCCCGGGTTCGATCCCTGGCATCCCATATGGTCCCCCCAGCACTGCCAGGAGTAATTCCTGAGTGCAGAGCCAGAAGAAACCCCTGAGCATCGCCGGGTGTGACCCAAAAAAAGAAAAAAAAAAAAAAAACACACCCTTTCCTTTATTTATTTCCTTATTTCTTTATTCTCTGCTGTGCCAGGAATGGACCCAGGGTCTCACACATGCTCTGCCCCCAGCAATAGCATAAACTGACCTTTTATATAAATTCACTTAAAATAAACCCACTCACCTCTACCATGTTCAAATCTATTATAGTCTTTATATGAAAGCAAACAGGACACAAGAACACCCACAGGGGCCAGAGTGATAGCACAGCAGGGAGGGCATTTGCCTTGCATGCAGCTGACCCAGGTTTAATCCCTGGCATCCCATATGGTCCCCCTAGCACCTCCTGGGGGCGAAAGAACACCCGCAACCTTATCGCCCAAATCAAACACATCTTTTATGTGTCCATCTTTCATTCAGAATCTTATTTTTTGCATTTTGGGTCCCACCCGCAATGCTCAGGGATTACTCCTGCCTCTGCACTCAGGAATAACTCCTGGCAGTGCTCAGGGGACCATATGGGATGCCGGGAATCGAACCCAGGTTAGCTGCGTGCAAGGCAAATGCCTCCATGCTGTGCTATGGTTCTGGCCCCTCTATTCAGTCTCATCTGCCAACAGATTCATTCACAATCACAGGAACGTGCTCCATAGAATTTCATCCCTGCTTACCCTTGCTAATAGCCTGTAGGGTTTCTCTTCCTGGTCTCTCATTTCCCTCTCCCACCCATGCTTTCCACAGGGAACCCCAGGGTAACACTTGTGGGGGGGAGCCTCCTTCTCCCCTGTTCCATCAATTCTATTTTATCTTTTCATAAGCCACGGGTCTTATGAAAAGGAGGATCCATAACTACGCTGTCTCTTCCTCTTGCTTTGCTCATTTAACAATGCGTGGAAATCTCTTCAGGGTAACAAACAGATCGCCAAGTTATTCTTTTAGCTGCCTGATACCCTAAGGGGCAAGGACAGCACAAAAGATTCAGCTGTTCCTGTGTGGACGGAGCTTCAGCTCGTTTGCTGAAGGGTCTATGCCACTCTCCACAAACAACCTCACGTACCTCTCCTGGTACCAAACGCTCGCCTTTGTTTCTGTGGGATTTAGTCCCTAAATGGGAATTGTTTAGATTAGGTACGGTGGAGCTGGCCCTGTAGATGGAAGGGAGCAGTCCAGTGCCTTACATTCAAAGAGTCCAGAAAAATGATCACAATGGCACAGATATCTAATGCTGTGGTTACCTACCAGCCTTTTGATGGGGGAAAAGATGTTTCCTAGCAACTAGCGAGAAGACATCATTGAACGAGAATCTGTAAAGTACAAAAGACAGAACGGAGCTCAGAGCGAGGGCGAGTCCTTGCTGCAAAGGCTACTTCCTGTTGTAAGGACGGACTGTCTTAGACGGGTAAAAGATCAGGGTTATTTGGGGCTCTCAGACAGGATCTGACCTCCTGAGCTCATCAAGCTGCAATACGCACTCGACAAACCTCAGTTCTGCAAGCTTTCTCCCCATGGGACTACCTTGAAGCTGACTCAGTTAGGAGTTAAGGTCTCTTTAAGACAGTGCGTGTAAAAGGGACCAGAAAATGGATCCTTGGCTCTGGCCAACTTGCCACATTGTGGCAAACCTTTATATCTCGCCATATAAAACAGAGCTAAGAATACTCGTGCGACCTTCTCTGCGGCATTGTCGGGAGGAAGGCACGGAATTACGTAAATTCAAGCGCTTTGAGAGCTACACATCTATTAGCGTGATTAACCTTATTCCGAGGCACCGTTCCTGTTCTTTGTGTCACCAGGAAAGAACATATTACTGCTTCAAAGAAGACTGAACAGGTTCGCAATCATGAAGAGCACCGTGAAAGTACAGAGCAATCAATATAAAAATAACAGACTAGATGTCAGCCACTGGTGCACGCCGTGGTGAACCGTAACTGTTCAATGAATTTCTGTAACAGGGAAGGTATTTGCAAAGCTGTCTCAATTTTTATGTTTCATAGATAACTGAGGATAAAATAATAGAGTCTAATTTCAACACCCACCTCACCCCCCTGCTCTTCCCCTTACGTTTCTATTTTTAACTCCTGTACAGTATCAGATGTAATATCCTGGTGTTCTTTCCCTCGTCCTGGCTCCTTCCCATAAAACACAAGAATCCAGTTATACTTGGGACGCTTCCTGTGCAATTATTGTTATTTCTCTTGCAACCAAAACACTAAGAACTACTATAGACAACATATGTGTTAATGTGTGCGGATGGGGAGCAGAAACTGCCTCAACAGACATGAGACCATTCATTTCAGAAATTCCTCAGCGTTCAGTCCCTGGCAGGGCAGAATGTTGGCGTCAGAGCTCCAGAGACCTCAGCGCCAGTTGAAGTTTGGCAGTTGGTTCCTTCCAGCTGTTCTTAAAGGTATTCTCTCTGCAAGGATTGAAAAGCTGCTCCGAGACATAACTTCAGAGTCTTAGGTTTAGCTCTTTCAGTTTTGAGTCTTCCCTTTGGAAATCAGGAAAAAACAGAAACTTTACCCCACAGTAACGGATTTATAACGTTCTGTAGAATGGATATAAATTTACACAACTGTCAATAGCTGGTGCCATCAGCAGAGGGGAAACAAGAAATTCAGTGTGAAATATATACTGGAATTAATAGTAGTGGTGATGTTTTACCTTTCAGTGGTTTTTGGTAGCCTTAGAGTCTCAGGGAAGGCAGACAGATTCCTTGAGCGCTTTCAAGCTGCAGGCAGCTCAGGGTCTCTGAAGTCATCATTTAGGGGCTTATTATGCTCTTGAGTATGTATCTGATGAATAAAGAGGATGGGGCCAGAGATATAGCACAGCATGTGGTTGGCCCAGGTTCGATACCCGGCATCCCTGTTTGATCTCCCTGAGTCCGACCAGGAGTGATCCCTGAATGCAGAGCCAGTAGCCAGCCCCCAGCATCACCAGCCAAGAGCACCCGTCCCCCTCCCCTCCTATTCACCACAACCATCACCAAAAAAAAGAGGTTGAAGTTGTCTTTCTTTGAAATTCTTTTCAAGACAACCCTTTTGGGGAATTAAGAGGATAAAGGGAGATTTCTGATACTGATTATTTTATATTACTTTAAAGAGATAAATGTATTAGGGCAGGAGTGACAGTACAGCGGTCAGGGCTTCGCCTTGCACAGGCTGACCCAGGTTCAGTCCTAGGCACCCATATGATCTCCTGAGCCACCAGAAGCCAAGAGCCAGCAGGAGCCCTGAGAACTGCTGGGTGTGTGGGTTTCCCACCCCACAAAAAAAGAAAATGAGTTAAATGTATTAATTTTTTGGGAGGTGATCACATGGCAATGCTTGGGGCTTATTCCTGGCTCTGCACTCAGGAATTATTCCTGGCTCAGGGTACCATATGGGATGCTAGGGATTGAATTTGGGTCAGCTGCCTGCCAGGTAAATGTCCTCTCTTCTGTACTATAGCTCAGCCCCAAGTGTATTGTTTAAAAGTGTACAGCAAGTAATGGAAGTACAGCAAATAACATTTGGGGACATTATTCCATATTTGCCTCTTTTTACTAAGATACATGGAAAATGTGATATGTGTGTATAATATATGTGTGTGTATATTTTATTATACTTGTGTGTACATATATATATATACATCCTTTTTTTGAGGAGACAATTTATAAGATAAACTATAGGAACTGTGATATACATTATGGAAGGGTTCTTCAGTTTTCAAAGCAAGTAGATTTCATGTAAACACACAAATTTCTTAGAGAAATCACTGCACAGTTTCACTACACAGGGAACTATATTTACTCAGGAATCCAGTTGTTACACAAAGCTAAAACATTCTTCTCAATAAACAATTAACATTTGAGTGACCTCTTAATTTTGTAGGTACATAAAACAACATGAAATAATTAGCTATTAGTAAGCAATTATGTTGCTGAGTAAATTATGATAGTTTGTCCGTAAGTCAGACAGAACAATTTTTCTTGAACTAGCTAGCCCAGAGGTAAATAAAGAGTCTATAAAATACTATCTAGAGTTGGAGCTAGGCACAGGGGTAGGGTACTTGCCCTTTCACGCACTCCACCTGGGGTTCAATCTGTAGCCATACAGTTCCCCAAGCCCTCCAGGAGTGATTCCTAAATCCAAAACCAGAAGTAACCTCTGAGTACCAGTTGTGGCCCCCATACAAAACCAAACCAAAAAAGTACCATATAGGCAGCTAGAATTCACTGTACACTTTGCAGTCCCTTGAGAGAGAGAACTGAGCACTAGTAAAAAGCTTTGGAACATCAGATATACACAGAGAAAGTGCTGCCCCTATATGTTAACCTTTAAAAGTATATTCCCAAATGGAGGATTTTTATTATTCTAAAATTTATTTTATTATTATTATATTTTTTTGCCTTTGGGTCACACCCAGCAATGCTCAGGGGTTACTCCTGGCGGTGCTTGGGGGACCATATGGGACACCGGGGATCAAACTCGGGTTGACTGCGTGCAAGACAAACGCCTTCCCAGCTGTGCTATCGCTCTAGCCACCTAAAATATATTTTAAAATATATATATAGTATATTATATTTTAAAATATATTAAATATATAATATCCAGCAGGTCTTTGTATTGGGATTTACTGTTATAGAATTTTTTGAAAGTAACCTCATTTCTTCTTCAGATGTTTTGCAGCTATTGTTAAACAAAGTCTTCCTTTTTCCTTCCAAAATGGGACTTTGTGAAAAAATCAAAACTGTTCCTCTTTCCTCCTAATATAATTACACATGCTTGAAGAGCTTTAGTTTCTGAAATTAGTGCAGCATTAAAGCAGATAGGATTATGGGCTGGAGTGATAGCCCAGCGGGTAGGGCGTTTGCCTTGCACCCAGCCGGACTGTGCCGGCCGGGTTCGATCCCCGGCATCCCATATGGTCCCCGAGCACTGCCAGGAGTAGTTCCTGAGTGCAGAGCCAGGAGTAACCCCTGAGCATTGCCGGGTGTGACCCAAAAAAGCAAAAAAAAAAAAAAAAAAAAAAAACCAGAATTAATGGCGACAAAAGTAATATCCTATACTGGGGTACCTCCTATTGAGGCAGCCTGGGGGTGGGCGGGAGGGGTGGGGTACATTGGTGGTGGAAATGGGGCACTGGTGGAGGGATGGGTGCTGGTATACTGTACTACCAAGAACCAATTATGAACACCTTTGTAATTGTATGTCTCACGGTGGTATAATAAAAAATTTTTAAAAAAAAAAAAAAAAAGTAATATCCTAGTGTTAAATGTAGCAGGGCATACCCACATTTTCTGTACTCACTTCTCAACTTTCCTATAAATCTAAATAAATACAAAAATAAAGTCTAAGGACAAACTATCAAGAACAAAGCTTGTTTCTGTTTTATTTAATCTCCTTCTGGGACTATTTCTCCTCATCTATGAGGTTTAAGAATTCAGAGGTAAAACAAAAATCAAAACATTCCTATACTGTTTTTATTTTATTTTGTCATATAATTAATTCTGTAACCACTTCTAGATTGTGGTCTAAACCTTTCATGAATAGGTTTTATAAGTACCTAACAATAATAACATAATAGAGATTTTTTTTTTTCCTGTCAGGCAAAACACATAGAAGACAATTTCTTGCACCCTATTTTCCTTAAGATTAAACCATATATTTTATTAGCTTTTACAGAATTTAAGGTTTTCTGATTTAAGAGTTAGGTTTTCATTTTCATTTGTATTTTATAGTTACTAAAGCATTTTCTAAATGTCAGGCCTAAAAATCACGGATGTTTGGCACTTTTATTCAATACAGGATTCAACAAAAATGAAAGCAGTCTTAGAATAGCTGATAATGTAAAATTTTATCTGAAGTCGAATTGGTATTTAAACAAATCTGCCTTGGTACTTTAAGTTTGTCTTTCTGGCTAATTTACACTTTAATGTTTAAAAAAGAATATATTATCCCATTGAAGGCTGTAACAATAGGCTCGAGAAGTCTCAAACTGGAGCTTAGAAATACGGAGGCCTAGGGCTAATTCTATGTTACTTAGTTGACATTTTGTGAGTTTAATTTTTTCATTACCCAGCTGTCTTTCAGGGACTGGCATATTGATTTTTCTAATTAATAGTCTATGTACTGGGGATGCTGTTTTTCTTTTCCATTTCTAAAGAACTGCCTGGCACAGTCACTCTAAGTGATCTGCCGGGATGGGCGCTTATAAATGCTCAAGGTACAGCTTCTAATGTTGAAAAATAGAAAAATAAATGGACCTTGATGAAGTGTGTCTTCTTTTGTCTCTCCCCAGGAAAGTTGATTTCAAGTACTTCTCCTGCTGAAATGATTAGCGCTAACAGCTTTTTCCCTCCATTTTCTCTTACAGGACCTCTTCATCTTCCTGATCTATGGGGTGTACAACACAGAGCTAAGTCCGCTCGAGTATCTCAAGGTTGACAGACAGAATGAGGGAAATGACAGGTTTCTTATCTTGATAACGGAAGAACCAAGTTGCCTTTTCTCCTGAGTGTCCCCCTTGCCCTTCACGCCTGAACTAGCTTAGATGCCTCCCAGTCGCCCATTAAACACTGACACCTAAGTGGGGGGATAGTCTCATTTCTCAAGGGCAGGGACTAATATTTTACTAGTGCCTTAAATTTTGAAATGTTCGTTCTCTTCACTTGTAAGCCATACTTACCGTCTAAGCAACAGAATACTTTTCTACAGTTGCTTGCAGTGAGACAAACACTACTTGTTATCTCATTAAATGCTGTCTTTTGAAGTTTCTGAGTAGGCTCAGAGGGGTCCCTCTGGGTTAGTTAATAATCTTTATGATTTCAGTTGTGGAATTTCTCAGAAAAGTTATTTACTATTTAATAGCTAGAAATCTTGAGAAAATTGGCAACTTTACTTAAGCATTAGGTGAATAAATCTTAGTTCTTTAAGAAAAAAAAAAGAAACCACTTTGATCATTTATAAATACCGTTAGGGAAAAAGCTGGCTGAGATTTTCAGGGGAAAGTGCTGGTTGAGATTTCCACAGGCTTAGTATGATAAATCAGGGCACATTTAGCCACTGAATAATGATTTGGGTCTTCATCTAACATTGATTTCCAGAACGGACTTGGTCTTTTACTTGCATTTCTCCTTCCTCTACATAAAAAGGGGGTGGGATGGGGGGACAGAAAAGCCCCGCACATCTCCTACTAGGGCCTGGGGCTGAGTTTTTCACCACATAAGGGGTGGAGCTGCACCGTGGCGCGGCATCGCAGCTCCCCAGCCAGGCGCAGCAGGTATGTGGGCATTTAAATACCATCTGATGCAGATGAAGCATGTGTGGGGGCGTGTTTTACAGGGCACTGCCCCAGGATTACACGCGGCTTCCCTTCCAGTAGCCTTCAGGTAGGTTGGCACTCAGACAAGTTTTTTTTTTCTTCTTGCCACGGTATACCCTGTGCTTGCGGTTTCAAGGCGGCATCCTCCTACAAAAGCAAAGGGCGCGCGCCCAGGATGCATGCTACCAAGCTAAGCGGGGCGACCAGCAGCATTCTGGTTTTGTTACCAACCTCAGCGGGGGACCAGCCGCATTCTAGCTTCCTTTAGCGCCCACCTTTGGAAACCTCCTGCTCGGAGGAGGCGGCAGCAAACGAGCAGCCAAGCCCAGGACCCACTGCAAGCTTGGAGTTCAGATTCAACACCGGACCTGCAAAGCGAAGACAGCGCCCCCAGATTCGAGCCTCAGTTCCCCCCCAACACACGCACGCACACACTTCCTCCTGCATGCAGCCTCTCAGCGCAGCAGCTCCCACGCCACGCCGCACCCGGGTCTCCCTAACTTCCCGCCCCTCCTCAGCGTCTTTTCCCCCAGCACCCAGAAGCCCTTGCCCACGCCCACCCTGTGGGGCCGCCCACCAATCACGCCTAGGCGCCTCGGAAGCCCTCTTTTTTTTATTAATTTTTTTTTTCCAGGAAGGGGGAACTCCAATCCCCTCCTCCCGTGCAACCCTGGGCCGCGCCTCCGCCCAACCGCCCCCCGGTGATTGACAGCGCGGCCGGGCGGAAGCGGCGGCGCCTGCGCAGTGGTGCCGCCGCGCTCCCCCTCCGGCCGGGCCGGGGCGTTCCCAGCAGGCCCCGCGGCGCGCCTGCGCAGTGCCAGGCAGGCTTTTAATTCCATTGTGGAGAGGACGGCGTTATTTTTATTAACCGGAGGCGACGGCGGCGGCGGCGGCGGCGGCGGTACCCGTAAGTGCTGCCGGTGGGGCCGGCGCGGCGGGCGGGCGGCGGGCAGCGGGCCCCGGGGGAGGGCAGCGGCGGGCGTGGCGGGCGGGAGGCGGCCGGGCTGGGCATTCCGGGGCGCGTTGCGGGGGTCGGGGCGGCGGCGGCGCGGCGGGGTCCGGGCGCTGCGGCGGCTCCTCCTCGCGGGGCCCCGCTTCCAGCTTCTTTTTCCTCCCTTCTTCCCTCTTTTGCTCCGCCTCTCCCCCACCCCTCAGCCAGGCCTGCTCCGGGGTATGAAAATCGGCAGCGGGTTCCTGAGCGGCGGCGGCGGAGCGGCAGCGGCGGTGGCAGCGGCGCCGGCGGCAGGAGGGCAGAGATGGAGCCCACCTTCCCCAGGGTATGGTCATGTTCAACCACCGGCTGCCCCCCGGTCACCAGCTTCACCCGGCCGGCGGGCTCGGCCCCTCCCCGCAGTGCGTGTTACCCCCTCTACCTCCGCAGCCCCGGCCGAGCCCCCGCCGCCGGCCCCGGACATGACTTTCAAGAAGGAGCCGGCGGCGTCCGCCTGCGGCCTTCCCCGCGCCGAGGACCTCCTGGGGCTTCCTGCAGTCCTTGGTGAGCATCAAGCGGGAGAAGCCGGCCGAGCCCGACGAGCAGCAGCCGCAGCCTCAGCAACCGCCGCCGCAGCAGCAGCCGCCGGCCCAGCCCCCCACCACCACCACCACCATCACCATCACCACCACCATCACCACTTCGGGGTTTGTTCGCAGGCGCCGCCGAGCGGAGCGGCCCCGGGCCTGGGCGGCGGGGACGGGGCCAGCCACGGCGTCATCCAGGACCTCAGCATTCTGCACCAGCACGGCCAGCAGCAGCAGCAGCAGCAGCAGCAGCAGGCAGCAGCGGCCCAGCACCTCCGCGACGTGCTGCTGGGCAGCCGGACTGACGAGCCCCACGGCAGCGGGGAGCCAAAGCAGGACGCCAGCGTCAAAAAGGCGAAGAGGCCAAAGCCAGAATCTCAGGGAATCAAAGCCAAGAGGAAGCCAAGTGCATCTTCCAAACCGTCGCTGGTGGGAGAGGGAGAAGGCGCCGTCCTGTCCCCAGTCAGAAACCTCATATCTGTGATCACTGCAGCGCCGTTCCGGAGCTCCTACCACCTGCGGAGACACGTCCTCATCCACACGGGCGGCGGCCCTTCCAGTGCAGCCAGTGCAGCATGGGCTTCATCCAGAAGTACCTGCTGCAGCGCCACGGAGAAGATCCACAGCCGGGAGAAGCCCTTCGGGTGCGACCAGTGCAGCATGAAGTTCATCCAGAAGTACCACATGGAGAGACACAAGCGGACGCACAGTGGAGAAAAGCCATATAAATGTGACACTTGCCAACAGTATTTTTCACGGACCGATCGGCTGTTGAAGCACAGGCGCACGTGTGGGGAAGCCATAGCCAAGGGAGCGGCCAGCAGCAGCGCGGACCCGGGGCGGCGGCCTCCCTCGCGCCGCCGCCAACCACAACAGTATGGGCAGTCTGGCTGCGTTGTCTCAGGGAAATACGAGTTCCTCGCGGAGGAAAGCCAAGTCGAAAAGCATGGCGGTGGAGAACAAGGAGCAGAAGCCTGGTAAGGCGGGCGAGTCGCCCCTCTCGAACAGCGTCAACTTGCAGAGCTACTCGGTGGAGGTGCCCGCGGCCTCTCCCAGCGGCGGCCTCCTGGGCGCCGGCCTGGAGGAGCTGCAGAAACGGGTGCCAAAGCTCATCTTCAAGAAAGGAGGCCGGAAGAATGCCGAGAAAAACTACCTTAACTTTGTGTCACCCCTGCCGGATGTCGTTGGGCAGAAGCCCCTGTCCGGGAAACCGGGCGGCCCCCTGGGCTTGGTGTCCAGTAACAGCGTGGAGCCCCTCAGTCTCCTGCAGAGCGCCAGTGGCAAACAAGGGCAGATCAGCAGCAATTACGGCGATGCCATGCAGTTTTCCAAGAAAAGAAGATACTTGCCAACTGCCAGCAACAGTGCCTTTTCTGTAAACGTGGGCCACATGGTTTCCCAGCAGTCGGTCATCCAGTCTGCAGGGGTCAGTGTTCTGGACGGCGAGGCCCCCTGTCACTTATTGACTCCTCAGCACTCAATGCTGAAATCAAGTCTTGTCACGACAAGTCTGGAATTCCGGATCGAGGTTTTACAGAGTATTTTGGATCAATACTCCAACAAATCAGAAAGCCAGAAAGAGGACCCCTTCAGCATCGCCGAGCCACGTGTGGATTTACACGCCTCGGGAGAACACTCAGAGCTGGTCCAAGAAGGGAGTTTGAGCCCAGGCAGCCAAACGCCTGCGAATGATAAGGCAGCCGTGTTACAAGAATACTCCAAATACCTCCAGCAGGCCTTTGAGAAATCCTCCAATGCAAGCTTCACTCTCGGACCACGGTTTCCAGTTTGTCAGTTTGTCTTCGCCTCTCCACAACCACACTTTATTTCCAGAGAAACAGATATACACTACGTCTCCTTTGGAGTGTGGTTTCGCCAGTCTGTTACCTCAGTGTTGCCGTCCTCATTGCCAAAGCCTCCGTTTGGAATGTTGTTTGGATCTCAGCCAGGTCTGTATTTATCTGCTTTGGATGCTGCGCATCAGCAGTTGACACCTTCGCAGGAGCTGGATGATCTGATAGATTCCCAGAAGACTTTAGAGACTTCCTCGGCCTTCCAGTCGGCCTCACAGAAACTGACTAGCCAGAAGGAACAACAGAAAAACTTAGAGTCCTCGACAGGCTTTCCGATGCCTACTCAGGAGTTAGCTAGCCAGATAGACCCTCAGAAAGACCTAGAGCCTAGAACAACGTACCAGATCGAGAACTTTGCACAAGCATTCGGGTCTCAGTTTAAGTCGGGCGGCAGGGTGCCAATGACCTTTATCACTAACTCTAATGGAGAAGAACCTAGAGTGAGGACTTCAGTGTCAGATTTCTCAGGGTATGCAAATATGATGTCTGATGTAAGTGAGCCATGTAGTACAGGAGTAAAGACACCCACCAGCCAAAGTTACAGGTAAGGTCCCCAAAGTGACCGGGCTGGAGGTCCTTCTAATGTAATTTTGTTTTACTTTGAGAACACTGCCGTTGGAATGTTTCTACACGATCCTATTAAGAATAATGTAATGCCCTTTCAATGCAACTTTTCATATTTAGTTTATTTTGTTAGCGTGATTTTAGCTCCTGTTTGTATTATGATTTGTAATCAAAATCAATAGATTAAAAATAGTTTGACATTCAAAGTGACAATGTTTAGCAATCAAATTTACATGTGTAGATCGTCAGGGAATAGCCCAAAAGTTTTAAATGCAAAAAAAAATAAAAATCCTCTACAAAAAAACAAAAAAGCAAAATGCAAAAAAAAAACTTTGTTGCTAGGATTAAGGTTATTCTAATTGCTTTACTCTCAGGAAAGTGTAATAACGCATGGAAATTCTGTACGTTATCACTGTAATGGAATATCCAATTTACAGATAGTATGATATAACATTTTGTCATTTAAGTAAGGGATTGAAAAAAAACATTTCAAATTGCTCTTTCTTGGGGCTGATGTGATAGAGACATTTCATCATTTATGTAAGGGATCGAAAACATTTCAAATTGCTGTCTCCATCTGGGCTGATCCAAAATTCTGAGATATTGCCTACCTATATTTTGTTGCAGCTTTTAAATGTACTCTGAACTTCCAAAGCACATTCATTCCATCCTGGTAGAACAAATCTTCTTGGATCTTTGATCAAAGCCTGGAATGATAGCTTTAATAAAAAGAAAAGAAAAAAAAAAAGCACCCTCTCCTTTTTCCCAACCAGAACAAGGCTGTAATTCCACTAAGGGTCTTCTGACAAGTGACATGGGGTTGAAGCCCAAGAGGTTGGTTGATTCCAGTATTAGAACCAAGTTGGAATGAAGAAATTCTTGAAAATTGGGGTATGCGTTATTTATTATACATGGCTTAAGAAATTGTTCTCTTGTCTGTGCTGGTACATACCACCTGCACTTTGTTTTTATGTTCTTGTCCATCTATCCTCTTAGGAGTTCTGGGCTTTTCCTTCTTCTCTGGTCTCCCAACTTTGACAGTTTTAATTTCAGGATGATTTACATTGCCATTGGTAATGTATTACGAATTGTATATGCCTCGTGGCATCCAGGTAAATAATAGGATAAACATCCCCCCCCACGGCCCCCCATCTTTTAAAAACAATGCCCGTGTAGATTTCCATGTATAATGAAACCCCATGTACTCAGAGCGATAGAGAACTAATAAAGTGGTAATTCCAACTGGTGGCAGAACTCGTGTAAGGGATGACTGTCAGCATTTAGGAATGACATCAGAACCTCTGTGAAATTGCAGCCTTCAGTGTACGTGTTGGAAGGGTGCGTTAGTCAGTATTGTGCAGGGTCGGGTCAAGTCATCCAAACTTGCTATGACTGCTCACGGCAGTGGCTCTGCTCTGAACCACTTTTTTAGCAATTGTATTTTTTTCTGATTATATTTTTTATTGTACTTTGATGTTTATGCTGATGAGTTTTTTTATGTACTTTCAGTGATATTCCGGTCTTATGTACTCTTCTGGCGTCAGAAAAGTACCATTGGTTGTTTGCAGTCTTATTGTGTAATCAGCCTACCGCAGGCTTCCATGTATAATAAAGTAATTAATATTGTGCAAGTGTAAAACACTTCTGTTATGAAAGCAGTGTTTGGAAAATAAGAAATTATTAAAAAAAATGGTTACAAAATGCTAGTTAATTTCCTTTCCCACTTTCCCCTCCCATCAGCCTGCTTTACCAGGCTAAAGGGTCACCTTTATGTCATTGCAGGATTCTTAGAAAATGTGTTTGATTTTCTAAAGTACACTTGATACTAAAAAAAAGTCTGTATTATTTTGGTGAGGTAAGTTCTGTTGGGTACAGAGTACAAGCTGTTATCTTTTCCAGGGATGGAGAGGGCCTTTACCACTGTATCTTAAGCTGTATGATTTTTCTCCAGTGTTTTGTTTTATACAGGTTTTTGAATTTCTTTAACTTTTATTGTGTGTACTGAATACTGCATATGTATTATTCTGATTGTTTGCTCTAGTTTACTACCAATAAAATACCTGTTAATCACAAAATTGAAGAAAGGAGATATCACTTAATATCCAGTTAACATTTTTTCAGATTTTTCCCTTGTTAACTACATTGTATAAAATGTCCACGTCATTGTTACCGTTTGCAGCTTAGGGACTTGTATTTTGTACTTTCAAAACTGAAGTATTTTCTTGTTCCTAGGTTTGTGTTGTTTGAAAATTGGTTGAATATTTTGTGTTGGAAACCTTCACGTGGAACAATAGAAATTAAATATTGTATAAGTTAGAGCATTTTCTTCTTGAGATTGGGTTTGTCATCCTAAATAATCCAGAGACCTTGTTCAATGCTGCTTTATTTAAATCAGATTTCACTGTCTTTTGGATCTATCTGGGTACATCATTTTTGCCTCAAAAAAGGTAATAAAGTGACATTATGGCATAAATGAAAATGGTCTCGAGCATTTACAAATGCTTAAAATCAGAGAATGGATTGTCATGTCGGTTAATAGAAAAGGATGAGAACGGGGAGGTGCTAAGACAAATATTGAAGATGGCAGGAAAAGTGTTTGAGAGTAAATATGTTAACTTAAGGGTGGAGAAAAGTGTAGCTAACTGTAAAGTGAGGAAATTGTGCTTTGAAAATTGGAAGCTATGGATGTTAAACTTGTAGGAGTTAGGAATTAACTTAAAAGATTCAAAGAGGCTTTGTATTTATTTCTATCCTCTGATGGGGAAATGATAAATACTAAGCACAGATGGATTTGGGTTGTTTGGGTTTTGGGTTTTGTTTCCAGTAGAGAAATACCTTCTTGTGATCCCTTGTGATTGGGAAGAGTTAAGTGGCTTTTCCTCTGCCCTTGATTGCTTCCCTAGTTCTGTTCATTTTCTTGAGCAGAAGTTCCCAGCATTCTCCCTGCTTCTGTTCAGAAGTTCTCCTGGCCTCTCTGCTCAAGATTCGCCAGAACATGGTCTTGTTTTATATATGACTCCCCCTAAAAATAATCTAAATATAGAATGTCTGTCTCTGAGTATGGTCATTTAATCTTTTGCTTTTAAGATGTGAAGAATCCTAAGGCTTGAAAAATTATGTTTGGCTTTCTCATTTGTTGCTCTAGAATCAGGCTTAGGGCAACCACAAATTAGCAACTACTTTCAGTACCTTGAGAGGTAATTTAATAATGGAACAGAAGAGTGTGAAAGGTGTATGACGTTAATGTTTTATTTTTTCTAATTGCAAAATAGAAAATATTTGTGTCAGATTTAGTTCTTTGTATACTAATCAGGAGACGCAGAGCTTTTTGTTTTTTTTCGTTGCTATTTGGCATTTTTGGTCCCTTGCATGTAAGCTTAAACTCAGTGACCCTTTGAACACTGTGAGGATATATAGTCCTTAGCTTCCCAATGTGTAAGTTCTTGTTAACTTGAAGCAACTTCCCTTCCCCACGCTCCAGAAGGAAAAAAAAAAATAGCTCTTTTATTAGACTTCAAGAATTACCATTAGACTGCAAGAATTACCATTTTAGAGTAAACTGTGTCTGAAGGATGAGTTTATCCCCTTTCTGAGTTGATTGGGCCTCTTGGTTTCTGTGACCTATAATGACTATTTCCTGTCGACTGGTACAGCTGAGCAAGTGTGATGCCTTTGTTAGCCCGTGCCATCAGCTGCGCATCAGGGCACAGGAGGCTAGGCCGGGAATGGTCCACAGGTATCTGTGTTGCGGGGGTGGCACCTGGTGTGTCAGAGGAGAGGGCTGTGGTCGTTGCCAAACTCTTGTGCCCTCTAGATGTCCCCTCACATGGAGAATTCCTGTCTGAGAGAAAAAATGTGTCAGTCCCACTTCCATAGATTGTTGTGGCCTTACTGTCCTGTATCGAGGAATACTCTTAATATGATGGGAAGGAAGCTGTCTGTGAGATTATAGTTGGTTTTACAAGATGGTTACCACAAGGACAGCAGACGCTTGTTTGCCTTGTACCTGTTTTGCTCCTTAGAAAAGTGCTGACAGTTTTTAAGGGTGATTAACTTAAGCATATTCTATTTACATTCTAGAGGAGAATTGTATCTTGCGCAACATTTTTCAGAACTGTTTTGGGGCAGCTGTTGAGAGGATGATGACCCCCTCCCCCCAACCCCATGGGTAACTAGAAATATGGTTGGAGGTTACAAGCCAGTTTACGTGTTCACTCCCCCATCGCTACCCCCAACTCCCCAACAAAAAGAAATTGGGACTTTGGGTTAAGCATTCTTGCCTTCAAAGATTACAGCAGCCAGCAGGAGCCCAGTTGACTGAGGGCATGTTTTACCTACATGCAAAGGTAGGGTGCGATTGTACTCTGGCCAGAAAACAGTCGCCTGCCAAAGTATTGAAATCTTACTGTGTAGATAAATTGGAGTCCGTATCTAAACCAAAAAGATGCATCAGATATTAGAGTACTTTCAATTTCTCTCTGCATTTGAGTTAGCTTTTAAGGAATATGTGTTGGCTACATAATAGCCAGAGTTTTCTGACAAACTGGCCAGATAATAAGTTGAATAGGATTTATGAATCTTTACAGTTTCTCATTTGATAATAAGTACCATAGAGATGCTTAGCCTTGACAATTGTTCAGTGTTTTCCATCAACAAAGCAAAGTGTTAATAGTGTATAATGACTGCACTCAGCCACTGTGGCCCGTTAGTGGCACAGAGTAGCTTCCCTTAGAAGGAAATAAGCAGAAATGAACTCTCAACCACCCCCGCTACATTTTCACCTAGCAGTGATCTTGTATGTTCTCAATAACCAATACTGTATTTCATCCAGCCTGAGTTGTGACTAGCTTGAAAGTTTGCGTGCAAACCAAGCCTTATCAGGCATGTTATGTATTACAAAAGAGGTATCTCTTGGGGCAGGAGCGATAGCCCAGCGGGTAGGGCGTTTGCCTTGCATGCGGCTGGCCCGTGCTGGCCCAGGTTCGATCCCAGGCATCCCATATGGTCCCCGAGCACCGCCAGGAGTAATTCCTGAGTGCAGAGCCAGGAGAAACCCCTGAGCATTGCTGGGTGTGACCCAAGAAAGTTAAAAAAAAAGTGTCTCTTAAAGAATGAAGTGAAAAAAGCAAAGTTCAATAATTTGGACCTTATATACCAGTGGGAAATGTTCCCTGTGTAGGGGATAAAAGAATAACTGGGCAGAGATTGTGTCCGGGAGGTAAGGAAGAGAAGGGAGAAGGAAAGGACTGGGTGAGGGCTGCCTCTTCTTGCTGAGATACAGTTTGCTCTCAGTATTGACGGGTTCTGGACAGTTGAAGTAACTAGACGGGCAAAGAGGAATTGGTTGAAGAACTCTTCTACTTTGTCTTTCAGTTCAGACTCTTTGGTACTTTGGTATGAACTTTAGTACTGTGTGGAACAATTAATAAATAACAGACAACTGGGGAATTTCTGTTTACATTCCCAATTTAGGAGAAAGATGGCTAATCTTTGTGTTTATATATTAAATCTTTAGTAACTCAGTAAAATTGCACAGCCCCCGCCGAGGGATAAGGGTTTTAAATAGCGTCTCTTACCCAGACACTTACAATCAAAATTATTCCTACGTGGGATTGAGTGAATATGTGCAGAATTTCAGGATTAAGACAAAGACTGAGTTTACGTTCCCCAGCACGGTAAAAAAAATGTCCAAGTACAGTGTATAAAGGTACTGTGCATGACAAAGGGAAAAAGTGTGAGTGATTGTAAAACATTGGAAACTCCCCAATAATTATTTTTGAGTTTTTCTCTGAAATGTGTTTTAATTTTGACTGGTGACCGGCTCATTTGTTCCTTCTGCTTAAAGTAAGAATGTTGCCATTATAAGTGTTATTTATTGGAAAGCTGGGTTTTAATTGGGAGCTAAAATTATACTTGAGTTTTGGGAAAAGTACAGTTTTTTAAAATCTGGAAGTGATGTTTTGGATTAATTTTGTTAAAAGAGTGAGTCGCCAAACTGAATCGTGAGATCAGCAGTCTAACTGGTTGCACATAAACCAGGCCCTTTTCTCAAGGAAGCCAAGTGCAAACATTTGTGAGTCCCTTCTTGGGGGAGACAGGAACCGTAAATGGATTCCATTGTGGGTCTCCACGAGCAGGTTCAGCATCGAAACAAAAATCCTCAGAGACTGCAGTTTCTTAGAAAGTATGTGATGAGACCTGGGTTTTCATCTTGCAAATGAATAGGGCGGGAATGGAAGTCACGAAAATGCTTAACATTTACTAGGTGCCTAAGTTTTTCTCTCACAAGCTGGGGCTGCAGGACCAGAGCAAGCTTCTTGATGGTGCTCGAGTGCTTCTGAGCCCCCTGATACCTACCCAGCACTGCTCTCCACTTTTGAATTGTGTTAACAGTGTCTGTGGAGTTTGTCCTTTTTAGATTTGAGAGAGAATGCTGCGGGTAACTCCAGGCGGTTCATGTCGGAGAGTTCACCGAGAGATTGTGCATCCTGGCTATGTGTCACATTTGGAATAGTTTGTTCTTTCCATGACAGGGATTGAAGCTAGGCCCTCACACGTGGAAACCATGCGGTCCACCCTTAAGCCCCATCCATGGCCAAGTTGTGTCCTTTGGTCACGCCAGTGATTTACCTGGTCTCTTAGATGCTTTGCTAGAGTAATCCGAAACCATTCTCTCCCTTTAAAATAAAGTGGTTGAGGGCACAAACCAGTAGAGCTGGGCTTGGGGAGGAGGCTGTACTCTGCAGTGCTGGGCTTGGGTCCGGCAGGACCGTTCCCTGCAGTGCTGGGCCTGGGGATAAGGCTGTTGTGAGCCGTGCGCCTGAGTCTGGTGGGGTGAGCCCAGGACCACCTTGTATGTGCCAGCCAGGTTCTGTGTCAAGTGACATACATCCCCGGCTGGGTTTTTTTTTTCCTTTTTGGGGTCATACCTGGCAATGCTCAGGGGTTACTCCTGGCTCTGCACTCAGGAATTACTCCTGGCGGTGCTCGGGGGACCATATGGGATGCCAGGGATGGAACCCAGGTCGGCTGCATGCAAGGCAAACGCCCTACCGCTGGACTCACGCCTCCAGCCCCCTGGCTGGCTTTTTTTAATCAGGTGAAGATTAGATCGGGGTAGAGGTAGCATAGGTTATTCAAAAGTTGTAAAACAGTGAACAGTGAACAGTATAAAAGTATTAAAATGTGTGACTTTTAGAAGTTGTTGAAATGTGTTGCAGATTTGTCTTTGCAAGGGAGGTTGGGCTAGTGTATACAGACAGAGCGAAAGGCTGTATTAAGGGCTGCGCTCACCAGTCTTACGGTAAAGGACCTTGAGAGTAGTTAGATGCATTCAGAAGGCCGGTAATAATGATAAACTGACACGAGGTATCTGTTGGACTGAAAATTATACAATTTCCATTGTGAGGATTTTAAGTGGTATTTATAAAACAGTTGCACTTGGAATTACTTTGCAGCAGTCAGGCCCCAGATGCATTCCTCTGAGGAAGAACTGACGAGATGGACTGGGAAAGATTTCTGGGAGAAGGCCTGTGTAGAATGAATAGCAAATTAGAGCTTTTTTGTTGTCATTTTATTTTGTTGAAATTTTCAAGTACGGATGCCTGGTAGAAAGGAAACAAAATAATGTTTTTTTTTTTTTTCCTGGGTACTAGGATGTGTCTGGTAAAGGGGAAAGGCAGTGTAGGAAGCAGTGGGAGACTGGCAGGAGAATGTAGTGGGGAGGGTGCGTGCCTTGCACAGCTGAACCAGGCCGGTTCTCCCAGCATCCCCTATGGTCCCTGAGTCCCACCAGGAGTGATCCTGAGTGCAGAGCACCCCTGACTGTGGTCCCCCTAATAAAATGAGGGGGATATAAGGGGGGTGCCTTGGGGCCAGGGAGATAACTGGGGTTGTCTGATGTGTGTGAACATAAACTTGATTCCCTGTCACCACATGGTGCCCGGGGCTGTACCAGGCATGCTGCTGAAGATCTCCCAAAAAGTTGCTTTTTAGAGGAGTGTCTTTTTTTTTTTTTTTTTGGCTTTATAGATCACACCCGGCAATGCTCAGGGGTTACCCTAGCTCTGCATTCAGGAATTCTCGCAGTGCTCAGGGGATCATATGGGATGCTGGGGATCGAACCTGGGTCGGTCGTGTGCAAGGGTGTTTGCACACGACCCACTGGACTATCACTCTGGCCCTTAAAGGAGTGTCTTACATACTGTATAGTGGTCTATTTGTCGTATTTAATTTTTTTCCCTATATACATTTTGAAGAAAACTATGTTTTGAAATACTTGAGTGGATGAAATCTTAATTAGGAAAAAATGGCAATTTATAATTACAGCAAACTACAAATATCTTCATTCTTGGCTCAATACATAGGGCCAAAGAAAGAATTCAGTGGGCAGAACTTTGCCTGTAGGAGGCCCAAGTTTGATTCCCCAGCACCATGTCCTCTGCTGCTGGGAGCCACCCCTGAGCACTGCCGCCCCAACATAAAAAAGGAAATAGTTTTTGCCTTTAGATGCCGTCAGTTCATCTAGGTATGAAATGGAAATCTTGCATAACATGGAAGAACAATGTTTTAGGATTGGATGTGTATAATTTTTTGAAGGGGTCATACCTGGCGATGTTCAGGGGTTACCCCTGGCTCTACAGTCAGGAATTACTCCTGGCAGTGCTTGGGGAGAGCGCATGGGATGCCGGGGATCCAACCCAGGCCGGCCTTGTGCAAGGACAACGCTCTACCTGCTGTGCTATCTCTTTAGCCCCTGTAATTATTAGCTAATCTCAACTTCCCATGACTTTGAATGATAGGATATACTTTTTTTCTAATTTCTAACCACCAAATAATAATGCATTTCATAAGAAATTTTCACTCTTATATTCAGTTATTACCCAGCTGAGCCAATTGCCATCTGGAACTAAAACACAAAAGCACTTGGAGCCATCTGAGAGTACTGTCTGTGAGGAATGTGTAGTACCGAAGGCCAGTTGGAATTTTGGCAGTTGAATGTGAGAGCAGAAATTCAAAATATTTGCAGAATTGCCTTTCATGATACAGTTAACAATTCAGTTTTTGAGCCTTATATAAATGATTGTATAAATGATTAAATGTGTTCTCACTGCTTCCTCCTGCCTCCTAATAAAGCAAATCATAGTACAAATTACTGGGATACATATGTAATATGTATATATATATTTTTAATTATCATTTTCCAGGCCTGAGATGGGCCTCAGTAATAGAGCTTGCTTTGCATGTGTGAGGCTCTGGTCCAATCATCAGCACTGCCAAAAAAGCCTCATAATAAAGATATTTTTGTATGGAATACTAGCAGGAGCAGATGGAGGGAGCATTGCAGGGCCGTGAGTAAGACGATGTGTTCAGGCTATTGGTTGGAAGGGAGAGAAAGGAGACCAGCTTGGCTTATCAGTGGGAAAGAAAGGCACTGCTCCAAGCCTCACTCAACTGAGTTGGAAAAAGTTCATTTCTGGTAAACATGCCTAGAAATTTGGACTTCTCAGGACAGAGAATTTTTTAATTTCTTAGATCATGTAAGGTTTAAGGTACATCTGGTTTCTTCTCTCTCAGGAATCGCCACTTCAGTACTTTGCTTGGAGGGGGAAGGCCGGGAGGAGGATTTGGGCCACACTGACTGCCCAGTGCTGATTCCTGACTGCTGAGGGGTCACCCGGCGGTGCTCAGGGACCCTCTACAGGTTAAGGCACTGGCATGGGGCCAGCCCCGTGTGGTCACTAGCACCACTTGCCCCATCCCCACCTTGGGCACTGCCAGGAGTAATTCCTAAGAACCAATGGGATGACCCCAAAACAAAACAAACACAAAACTGAGTTGTGGTATACAGGCAAGTTCCTTCCTGGGACTGTCTCTCCAACCTGAGATTTTTTTTTAATAGGAAAACAAATATTTCACTAGGTAAAATTATCATATATCTTTAGTTATTAATTTTGGGCCACACTCAGCAGAACTCTGGGGGCTACTCCTTGCTCTTCGCTCAGTAATTCCTCCTGATGGTGCTTGGTGGGTTATATGGGGTGCCAGGGATTGAACCCGGGTTGGCCACATGCAAGGAAAATGTCTTACCCACTGTACTACCTCTTCAACCCCTGTAATGTAAATTTAGAAGTCTCTCTAGAAAGGTAGAAATAAAATAGTTTAAAGGTATGCATGTACATTGTGAACATGTAAAATCATTTAAATTTAAAAATTGTCACTTGAAGAAATCAGATTAATACTCTAGCAATGTTGTCTTACTTTTTTTTTTTTTTTTTTTTTTTTGCTTTTTTGGGTCACACCCGGCAATGCTCAGGGGTTACTCCTGGTTCTGCACTCAGGAATTACTCCCGGCGGTGCTCGGGGGACCATATGGGACGCTGGCGATCAAACCGGGCTGGCACAGGCCGGCCACGGCAAGGCAACGCCCTACCCGCTGGGCTATCGCTCCCGCCCGTCTTAATATTTTTGTTGTTATTTTATGCCTTTGTAACAATTAGCTGAAACCTCTTATTTTCCTCCTTTCAAAATTGAATTTTTGGGGCGTCTGGCGCAATAGAGCGTCAGGTAAGGCATTTGCCTTGTACACAGCTAACCCTTGTTCGATCCCGGCATCCCATGTGGTCCCCCGAGCACTGCCAGGAGTAATTCCTGAGTGTGAACCAGGAGTAATTCCCAAGCAATGCCAGGTGTGACCCAAAAACAACCAAAAATTGATGTGTTGACCAGAGAGAGAGCCTTAGAAGCCGAGCCCACACTTTGAGGCCTAGGTTTAATCTTTAACACTTCATGCTCCCCTGAGAATAGCCAAAGCAACCCCAAACATAAAGCTAGGAGTAGTCTCCAAGGGTGGCCTGGTGGGCCCTCCAAAAAATAAATTAATAAAACAAATTTTTTTTAAAAATCAGGGCAGGGCGAGCCCGGTAGGCGTTGCCTCACCGGCCGCCAGGGTCGTCCCGTCCCAACCCCGAGCACCGCCAGGAGAATCCTGAGTGTAGAGCCAGGAGTAACCCCTGAGCATGCGGGTGTGACCCAAAAATAAAAATAAAAATCAGGGCGGGAGAAATAGGTCAGCAGACTGGAGAACATGTTTTGACTCGGGAGACCTGGGTTGGATTTCCCAGCTTTGCATGGACCCCTGCGCACTTCCAAGAGTAGCACCCTGTTGGGGCGAAGAGATAGCCCAGCAGTAGGGCATTTGTCTTGCACACGGCTGGCCTGTGCCGCCCGGGTTCCATCCCGGCATCCCATATGGTCCCCGAGCACCGCCAGGAGTCATTCCTGAGTGCAGAGCCAGGAGTAAGCCCTGAGCACCGCCGGGTGTGACCCAAAAAAGCAAAAAAAAAAAAAAAAAAAGAGCACCCTGTGACCCCCAGCCCCTCCACAGCATGGGAATAGCCATGAGCAGTATAGCCCCCAGAAAACTAAATAAAATTAATTTATCACTGGTTTATAGTATTCTAGAATTTCAGTGCTCCATTATAACACCTCCATTAGTGTCTATTTACTTCACCCTTTACCACCTGTTAACTTGCTTGGGGGCCGGGGGGGTTTGGGCCATACCTGGTAGTGGTGCTCAGACCTTACTCCTGACTCAGTGCTCAGGGATCATTAACTTATGAATCTAAGTTTTAGTCTTTTTTGTCATACTGTCACTGGATTTTAAAGTAGAGATAAAAATGTGTTTAAGGAGCAGGAGTGATAGCATAGCGGGTAGAGCATTTGCCTTGCATGTGGCCGGTCTGCGCCTGCCGGGTTCGAATCCCGGCATCCCATATGGTCCCTCGAGCACCGCCAGGAGTAATTCCTGAGTGCAGAGCCAGGAGTAACCCCTGAATGTTTCTGGGTGTGACCCAAAAACCAAAAAAAAAAACTGTGTTTAATAATTTTATTATTTTACTTTGCTGAGTATTTAAGACCCTTTTGACATGCAGCTAACAGGAACCAGGAAGGTGGATCAGAGGGCTGTGATTCCTGGCACCACGCTGTGCCCTGAGCACCGAGCTGAGAGAGACCCAGGGCATCAAGGAAAGGGAGCCGGTCCCTGCTGCCCGAGGCTCTCCTTGGTCAACACAGTTGTGAAGTTGGAAGCGACGTTCATCATAGCTCTTGATTTTGGTCCCAGTTAGATTATTAATCCAGACGCCGAGGGAGGGAAGGAGGCCAGCCTTGGCGTTGGGATGTCTTCCCGCCTCCTGTTAACTACTTGTGATCTCATTTTTAACTGAACGGCTCGTACTGAAGCAGTTTCTGGGTGTAGCAGTTGTGTATGTGTCGCATTAATATTTTGTTTGTTTGGTGCCACATCGGGCGTGGTGTGCAGCATACCACTACCAGGTATGGCCAAAACCCTCCCGCCCCCCAACCAGGTGATAAAGGTGAAGTAAATAGACACTAATGGAGTTGCTATAATGAAGCACTGAAATTCTAGAATACTGTAAACCAGTGATAGATTAGTTTTATTTAGTTTAAATAAAACTTACTCCTGGCTCTGCATACAAGTTGGTCCTGGGTTGGCTGCCTGCAAGGCAAGTGCCCTAGTTGCTTTACTGACTCTCTGGTCCCACTATGTGGTAATGTTAAAACAATGTGAGGAATGGTGTGTTGTGTGTGTGTGTGTCTGCAAGGCAAGTGCCCTACTTGCTTTACTGACTCTCTGGGCCCACTATGTGGTAATGTTAAAACAGAATTTGAGGAGTGGTTTGTGTGTGTGTGTGTGTGTGTGTGAGTGTCTGTGTGTGTGTGTGTGTGTGTGTGTGTGTGTGTGCAAGGCAAGTGCCCTACTTGCTTTACTGTCTCTCTGGTCCCACTATGTAGTAATGTTAAAACAATGTGAGGAATGGTGTGTCTGTGTGTGTGCGCCACGTGTGCTCAGATACTGGAATTGAACCAGGTCCTCCAGAGACGAAGCATGTGTGCTCTACCACTGTGATACAACCCCAGTAAACATAGATTTCTTGTGGGGGGGTGGGGGAGGCGTCCTTGGGCCACATCCAGTAGTATCACTGTATCACTGTCTTCCGTTTATCGTCGATTTGCTCGGGCGGGCACCAGTAACATATGGTGCCGGCCCGAGCAAATATGACCTGTCTCATGCAAGTAGAGCCCAAGGGCACCTGCTTGCTCCAGGAACATAAAGAGCCTCAAACCATTCCATCAGGTCATGGGAATGAGGTGTATAATTGCTACTGGTATCTGGCATATCAAATACGATACAGGCAGCTTGCCAGGCTCTGCCGTGCGGGTAGCATACTCCTGTAGTCATCTCAAAAATCCAGCATTTATTGATGAACCGCACGGCTGCTTGCGCGCAAGCCGGGCTGTGATAGGCTGGTCTGCTGGGTGGAGTTCTGACGAGGGGAAGTCCGGATGTGGAAAATGGAGGTCCTCATGGAGTGGGGGGGTCGTCTGGCTTGTTGTGAGGCTCTGCTGGGGTGGTGGGCCAAGGCTAGAACCTGCCATCCCTCACAAGCACCTCATGAGTGGCTGGGCACAGTGAGAGCCAGTAGCAGCTCTTCCCCATGTCTGTCTCTGGATCAGCATACCTGGGCCGGATTAAAATGACTGCAGCAGGGTGGATCTCAATGAGCTGGGCTGTGATAGGCTGGTCTGCTGGCTGGAGTTCTGACGAGGGGGAAGTCTGGATGTGGGAAATGGAGGCCCTCATGGAGTGGGGGGGTCATCTGACTTGTTGTGAGGCTCTGCTGGGATGGCGGGCCAGGGCTAGAACCTGCCATCCCTCCCGGTGCCTCATGAGTGTCTGGGCACAGTGAGAGCCTGTAGCAGCTCTGCCCCATGTCTGTCCTGAGCACTACTACATCCAGTAGTGCTCAGGATTTACTCCTGGCTCTGTGCTCGGGTCATTCCTGGCTGGGCTCCAGGTTCTATGGTGCCAGGGATTAAACCATGCACAATGTTTTTAATTTTCTTTTTTTTTCTTTTTGGGCTACACCCAGCGATGCCCAGTGGTTCCTCCTGGCTCTGCCCTCAGGAATTACTCCTGGCAGTGCTCCAGGGATCCTATGGGATGCCGGGATCAAAACCCAGGCCGGCTGCAGGCAAGCAGATGCCCTCCCAGCTGAACTGTCACTCCAGCCCAAGGTGCAATGTTTAATATGAAATATTTTAGTGAATTTCTTCCCATTATATATATAGACGATGACTGCATTATGGAAAAGGTGCCCCAGAAAGATAAGAATCTGGGTTCTCAGATTCTTCCAAAAAGTATTCCAGGCATCTGTGCCTTAGCTCAAGAAAGGAAAACCCGTGGCCTGTGCTTTGATCAGCAAGTGACTCATCTGCGTCTCCCTCAGTCCCTCCATCTCCGTGGTTCATCTGTGGCTCCCTCAGACCCTCCCCCCATCTCCGTGGCTCCTCCACATCTCCCTCAGCACCCCCCCATCTCTCTGGCTCCTCTGCGTCTCCCTCAGCCCCCCATCTCTCTGGCTCCTCTACGTCTCCCTCAGCCCCCATCTCCGTGGCTCCCCCACATCTCCCCTCAGCCCCCCCCAACTCTCTGGCTCCTCTACGTCTCCCTCAGCCCCCCCATCTCCCTGGCTCCTCTGTGTCTCCCTCAGCCCCCATCTCCGTGGCTCCTCTGCATCTCCCCTCAGCCCCCATCTCCATGACTCCTCTGTGTCTCCCTCAGCCCCCCATCTCCTTGGCTCCTTTGTGTCTCCCTCAGCCCCCCATCTCCATGGCTCCTCTGCGTCTCCCTCAGCCCCCATCTTCATGGCTCCTCTTGTCTCCCTCAGCCCCCATCTCCGTGGCTCCTCTGCATCTCCCTCAGCCCCCCATCTCCGTGGCTCCTCTGTGTCTCCCTCAGCCCCCCCCCCGTCTCTCGTGGCTCCTGTGTCTCCCTCAGTCCCCATCTCCGTGGCTCCTCGTGTCTCCTTCAGCCCCCATCTCCGTGGCTCCTCTGTGTCTCCCTCAGCCCCCCATCTCCGTGGCTCCTCTGTGTCTCCCTCAGCCCCCATCTCTGTGGCTCCTCTGTGTCTCCCTCAGCCCCCCATCTTCCGTGGCTCCTCTGTGTCTCCCTCAGCCCCCCATCTCCGTGGCTCCTCTGTCTCCCTCAGCCCCCATCTCCGTTGCTCCTCTGTATCTCCCTCAGCCTCCCCCCCACCCCCCATCTCTGCAGTTTCTGTCCTTCCCAGTTCACTCTGGTTGTCTTGGTTCTGGCTTTGCACAGTGGATCAGCACCGCCCTGGTAATATTCTGAACCTGTGTACTCGGCTCCCCTAGAGGACCACCAGGTCAGAACCTGCATCTTCGCAGACGAAAAGTCCTGCCCTGTTGAGAAATACGCCTGTTCCCGCAGTTTGTCCTAGATTTTCCTTTTACTGCCTCTCACTCATCCTCAATTCACATTTCACCGGCTTAGTTTTGCGTTGTGTATTTTGTTCATGTTTCTCTTTACTTTTGCATTTTTTTCATGGGGAAAAGCCACACCCAGTAGTGCTCAGGGCTTGCTCCTGACTCTGTGCTCAGGGATCATTCCTGGTAGCTTCAGAGGACCATATGGGGCATTTGGGATTGAGTCTGGGTCGGCCACATACAAGGCAAACATCCTTCCTGCTGTACTATCTCTCCAGCCCCTTTTGTCCCATTTAAAAAAAAATTTAAAGAAAAATTCTGGGTGGGGGGGTGCGCCTGGAAAGGAGCGAGAGATAGTACAGAGAGTCGATGCTTACCTTCCACTGCCCATCTGGGATCGAGCCCCAGCACCACATAGGTTCTACCAGGCGTGATCCCTGAGCACAGAGCTTGGAGTAAGCCCTGAGCAATGCCGAAGTGTGACCCCAAAACCAAAAGCAACAAAATGAAAACACAGTTTAATGGACGTCTAAGATGCCAGTCTGAGTGTGCCACATTAAGATTTGACATGCAGGCTCCAAAGGGGTCGCCAGGCTGGAGGGCGATAAGTTCCTGTCCCCTACACATAGTTCCAAACACTGGTTTAGTTTTGTTTAATCTGGTGAGCAAATATCTGGGTCCACAGGCTGAGCTTACCAGGTACTATTCCTGGCGGTAACGGGGAAAGAACAAAAGTTCCCTTAAGTTCTAGCTATATAGGACAAATGAGTAGCATCAGATGATCCGCACCGGGGAAATGGCCAGAAAGGAGGTCACTGGAAGGGCAACGCAGAGCAAACGCCCAAGGAGACAGAAAATGCATTTGGGGAGTATTTTTTTGTTTGCTTTGGGGCTGTACCCAGTGGTAATAGGGGGCTACTCCCAGTTCGGGGTTGTTTCTACAGTGTTCAGGGCACATGGGGTCCAGGGGACCGAACCTGGCCTCCTGCGTTCAAAGCACGCTGTCCAGGCCTCTGGGCTATCTCGCCAGCCCTGAGTGAAACTATTTTAGGGTGCTAATATCCAGCCACGATGATTATTATTAGTAGTAGTGTTAGTATTATCTTTTTTTTTATTTTTATTGTAGTTTTCTGGGGTCTGATGAGCGTCGGCATCGGCGCCTTAATGACTACAAGAGTATGCTACCTGCACGGCAGAGCCTGGCAAGCTACCTGTGTCATATTTGATATGCCAAATACCAGTAACAATTTTAGACCTCATTCCCATGACCTGATGGAATGGTTTGAGGCTCTTTATGTTCCTTGGCTCTACTTGCATGAGACAGGACATATGGAGATGTTACTGGTGCCCGCTCGAGCCAATCGATGATGAACGGGAAGACAGTGATACAGTGAAGACAGTAGTTTTCTGGGCCACACCTCGTGTGATAAACAGGGCTCACTCCTGGCTCTGCACTCAAGATCACTCCTGGGAGTGCTTAGGGGCCCCTGTGGTGTGTAGGGGATCACTACCCTGGTTAGCCATATGCAAGGCAAGTGTCCTGTCCCCTGAACACCACCACTCCAGGGCCGGAGTGATAGTCCAGCGGGTAGGGCGTTTGCCTTGCACATGGCCAGCCTGTGCCGGCCTGGGGTCGATCCCGGCATCCCATATGGTCCCCTGAGCACCGCCAGGAGTAATTCCTGAGTGCAGAGCCAGGAGAAACTCCTGAGCATTGCCGGGTGTGACCCAAAAGAGCAAAAAAAAAAAAAAAAAAAAACCCCAAAACCACTCCAGCCCCCAACCACGAGCATTAAAATGAGTCAAAGAGCCGAGGGTGTGGCTCGCTGGTGAGGCCCACATCTACCTCCCATCTGGGAGACCCAGGCCTCATCCTTGGCACTGCAGGATAAAACAAATACATTGATGATAATTGTGTTCCAATCATAATTCATGTGACATTTCCCTTTGTCACTGCTGTGGTGGTGACTCCATCCTCTCGGATCTGGAGACCTCCAGGGTCACACCTCTGGTCGCAGGTGTTTGCCCACGTGCTCCCGTGGCGGGGTGGGGGTGTCACACTTTGGGTGTTGGCGCCCACAGGTACTCACCAGGGATGGCACGCCTGGCCACAGCTCATTCGTTTTCAGTAGTGAAGCTTTCTGGGGGTCATGCACACCGGGCTGTGCAGGGAGATTGCTCATGCTCTCAGCACCAGGGGGCCCAGACAGTCGAGCCACCAGGCCCCCGCTCAGGACAGGAAGATGGCACTGGGGGTCCAGCTTGGCCTCCTGTCACAGCATTTCCCTGGGCCCTGATTTATCTGACTATCAGTTAGGTAAAGGAACGTAATTGCTTCTTCCATTCTAAGTTACCTCAGCGTTAGCTTGGGGAGGACCTTCAGGTGTCACTCAGAGTTTGTCCTGACATGGATGTCTGGCTCAGTAATTACGGGTGGGCTAGAACCATAGCACAGAGGGGAGGGTTTGCCTTGCACATGGCTGACCCAGGTGGGTCCCCGAGCACTGCCAGAAATAATTCCTGAGTGCAGAGCCAGGAGTAAGCCCTGAGCATTGCAAGGTGTGACCCCCCCCTCCTCAAAAAAAAGAATTATGATAGACTTAGGGTTATTATATGGCATTTAGAGTTTATGGGTCTTCTTTCTTTCTTTGTATGTTTTCTTTGGGGGCCACTCCTGGCTGTTTAGGACTTGCTCCTGGCTCAGTGTTCACATGCGGTAACCAGTATAGTGTGAAGGGTCAGTTATGTGCAAGGCAAATGCCTTAACCCCTGTGCTATCTTTCTGGCTCCAGCCTAATTTCTTTTATTATTAAAAAACGTCCTACTTATATTAATCTCATGCTTATAGCTAACATAAAACTAAATTAGTTGGGGCGGCGATGCCCAGCGGGGCGTTGCCTGCCGCCGGTCGCCCCGGACCCAATGGCGCCGGCACCGCAGGAGATCCTGAGTGCGGCCAGAGAAACCCCTGAGCATTGCTGGGTGTGGCCCAAAAGCAAAAAAAAAAAAAAAAAAAACTAAATTAGTTGAATAGATATGTAATCCCCATATAAATTTTTTTGTTATTTTAATTTTTGTTAATATTTATTTTTACAGTACTGTAAAACACAGCACCTCAATAAAAATGGAGGAAAAGTTAAAAAAAATTTTTTAATTTGGAGCCGGAGCAATAACCCAGAGGGTAGGGCGTTTGCCTTGCACAGGGCCGGCCCGTGCAGGCCAGGGTTCGATCCCGGCATCCCATATGGTCCCCCTGAGCATTGCCGGGTGTGACCCAAAAAAGAAAAAAAAAAATTAATTAAAAACTAATCCCTCGCCTGAGCGACAATCCAGCGAGTAGGGCTTTTGCCTAACTTGCGGCTGGATTCCCTCTCCGGCATCCCATATGGTTTCCTGAGCACCGCCAGGAGTAATTCCTGAGTGCAGAGCCAGGAGTAACCCCTAAGTGTTGCCAGGTGTGACCCAAAAAAGAAAAAAAACAGCTGGAGCGATAGCCCAGCGGGTAGGGTGTTTGCCTTGCATGTGGCCAACCGGGTTCGATCCCCAGCATCCCATATGGTCCCCTGAGCACCTCCAGGAGTAATTCCTGAGCAAAGAGCCAGGAGTAACCCCTGGAGCGTCCCGGGTGTGACCCAAAAAAGCAAAAAAGAAAAATCAAAAAGAAAAGCAAACTAATCCCTCTGGGGCTGGAGTATAGTGCGCAGGGCACTTGCTTTGCATGTAGCCAATCAGGGTTCAGTTCTTGGCACCACATGCGGTAGCCTGAGCACCACGAGGAGTAAGCTCTAAGTATAGAGCCAGAGTAAGCCCTGAGCACCACCAAGTTTGGCTCATAAAACAAGTAACAATGAAATTAAAGCCAATCCTTTTGCTCCAATATTCTGTATTTAAAAAGGAATTTTTTTTAAATAATTTTTTTTAAAAAATCTGGAATCAGAGAGGACAGCGGGAAGGGTGCTAGTTTACACGTCTGATCCTGGTTCAATCCCTAGCATTGACTGTCATTTTCCCAGCACCGTCAACATAGAGCCAGGAGTAAGCCCCGAGCACTGCTGAGTGTGGCCTAAGAACAGAACAAAGAATTTCTCTTTCCAAAAGAGACATGACTGGATGGGCTGAAGGATTGGGTTTCATCCCAACACCAGATGTCCCCAAGTACCACCAGAAATGCCCCCTGAGGACGAAACCAGGTGTCATCGCCCTGTACATGATCAGGTGTGACCCTCACACAAGCAAAAGATGGCATCTTACGTGGTTTGCATGATCTGAGTAATAAGTGCCTCTACGGCGTAGCCATGGTAGAAAGGCTAGGGAGCAAATCAGTGCTGTAGGTCACTCGCAGCTATTACCAGAATGGGGGGGACAGGGAGGGGCGGCTCCTGGCTTTGACCAGGGTGTCTGACCTTTGAAGCCACCTAGACAGGACAGACCCTCTGCTGTGTGCCTGCACGTCTGCAGAGAACCTCCCAATGCACAGTCATGAAGGACCACAGGCTGGCCACCCACTCTAATCTGTCGACTCTAGTTTGCGCCAGGAACATCGCATTCCTTGGTCTCTTAATCCTGACAAGCCTTAAAGGCAGAATCATACTCTCATTTGGGGGCAGGGTGAGGACTTCCTCCTGGTTCTGTGCTAAGGGTCACTGAGGCCCAGGGACCAACGGGGTATAGCAGGTGTAGCGCCTTACCTGCTATACTGTCTCCAACCCAGTCATCTCATTTTTGTAGAACAAATCGGCTGACCACTTCCCCAGAGAAACACGGGCAGCGGGGATGTGAGAAGGGAAGGGAGGTTTGTTTTCAGGACGTCCCCACCCCCAGTGCTTGACTGTGCCCTCGGCTAGCCGGCCTGACTTCCAGCATGGTTCTACAGGACTGAGCCTCTACCCCTGCCTCCTGGGTTACTTCTTCCCAGGAACATAAAACACTTGCTTGCCTGGCCCTTGGGTTGGCCGTTACTATCAAAGCCAAGACCAGGAAAACACTAGGCCTAGAACCTCAAATATTCTAACCTTCCTGCCTTCCATCAAGAAAATTAATGGCAGAACTGGGTCAGCTGCATGTATGGGAGCAAACGGTTTCTACTTTTATTTATTTTTTCCTTTTTGGGTCATACCCGGTTATGCTCAGGGGTTACTCCTGGCTCTGCACTCAGGAATTACTCCCGCGGTGCTGAGGGGACCCTATCGGATACTGGAGATCAAACCGGGTCCGCTGCATGCAAGGCAAACACCCTCCCGCTGAGCTACCGCTCAGGCCCCTGGATTTCTATATTTTTACTCATCTTTGTTTTTCCTTCTAGAATCTTCCAATGATTTCTATTTTTACTTCTCTTTTTCCCCCTAGAATCTTCCCATGCCCTATTTGTGACTGAGCCAGGCGGGAAGTACAGATCTGCCCTACTCAGCCATTTGTGGCAGTTCTCAGTGTGGACTGTCTCTAGAGTCAGTCTTGGGGATTTGCACCCTGGGAATGTTTTTCTGAGGGAAGAAAATTTTATAACATGAAAAACAGTAATCATTTCTCTCTCTATAATGCTCAGCCGATCCTTGTAGTTTACATGACAAAGATGGAAATAAAGGGAATTTGGTTAGCCAACCTTTCTGGTTTTCTTCCCTGAAGCTTAAGAATCTCTAGAAACCTGTGACTTTCCCTGTCATTTATTCTGTGCCTAGGTAAAAAAAGGCACAGCATAGAAAGAAATACAAGTTGCTCAAAATAGAAAGTGTATAATGATGCCAGGGGTGTTTATACACCAGGCAGTTTGATTTATTTTCCGAATAACTACTTTATATTTATTTGTTTGTTTATTCATTTATTTTTGCATTTTGGGTCAAACACGGAGATGCTCCTCAGGGGTTACCCCTGGCTCTGCACTCAGGAATTACTCCTGGCATTGCTCAGGGACCATATGGGATGCCGGGGATCGAACACGGGTTGGCCCCATGCAAGGCAAATGCCCTGCCTGCTGGACTATTGCTCTGGCCCCTCAAATAACTACTTTAGAGACAAGTCAGAGACTATGATATGGAGACCAGAGTGATAGTCCAGCAGGAAAGGCCCCTGCCTTATCTGCAGCTCACTCAGCGTCCATCCCAGCACCATGTACGGGCTCCTGAATCCTGCCTATCCAGGTTTGATCCCGGCATCCCATATGGTCCCCCACACACTGTCAGGAGAAATTCCTGAGTGCAGAGCCAGTAGTAAGCCCTGAGCATCATGGGGTGTGACCCAAAAAGTCCTCCACCCAAATAAGGCATTTTAACACAGGACTTGCTTAAAGAATAAAGTGAGAGGTTAAAATTAATTCAAGAATATTTTGAAGTTTTTTCCAAACAGTGGTTTTAGTAGGAATGATTTAAAACCTCATGGTTTTCTTTTTTTAAAGTAATATTTCTTTTTTTTTTCTTTTTTGGGTCACACCTGGCAATGCTCAGGGGTTTCTCCTGGCTCTGCACTCAGGAATTACTCCTGGGGTGGTCGGGGGACCATATGGGATGCCAGGGATCGAACCTGGGCTGGCACTGGCCGGCCGCTAGCAAAGGCAAATGCCCTACCCACTGGACTATTGCTCCAGCCCCCTTAAAGTAATATTTATTAAGCTTTATTGAAGTAAGACTGGCCAATAGAATCATAAAATGTACAATGTGGCAAATTCATTTTCTCCACATCCTTGCCATCTTTTGCTCTCTCAATTTTTTTTTTTTTTAGGACCACACTCAGTGATGGTAATTGGATTACTCCTAGCTCTGCACTCAGCAGTTACCCTGGCAGTGCCCTGGGGACCCTATGGAATGCCAGGGATAGAACCCGGGTTGACTGTGTGCAAAGCAAGTGCCCTCCCTGCTGGACTATCACTCCGATCCCTCTCTTGTCTTTTTTTTCACAAGAACACACACAAACAGGTGTGAGGTTATATTACTATGATTGTAATTGAGGTTATATTACTATGATTGTAATTTGCATTTCATGACTTTTTTAAATTAAGGAATAAACATAGAACATCAAGCTAGGTTAGTCTATGACAATGATTCAGCATAGTACATATTTTGAAATAATGGCCACAGAGTAACACCCACCACCTTACGTAGTTACAACATTTTTTCTCAAGTTGTTTTTAATATCTATTCTCTTAACCAACTTTCAAATTTGCAATGTGTTTTATTACTGTTAATATTATGTTGTTGTTTTGAGGACCCCCCAGCAGCGCTCAGAAGCAACCAGGACCACAGTGAGAGGAAACCATCCAGTCAGGCAGTCTGAGCCTCTGTATCCAACAAACATGCTCTAGGGGCTGGAGCCATAGCACAGCAGGGAGGGGTGTTTGCCTTGCACATGGCTGTCCTGGGGTCGATCCCCAGCATCCCAAGCACTTCCAGGAGTCATTCCTGAGTGCACGTCCTAGAGGAACCCCTGAGCATTGCTGGGTGGGAACTCCCCCAAAAAAAAACCAAACAAACACATATGCTCTAGTGTGCTGAATTAACTCCCCAGCACACAAAAGCATATTGTTAAGTTATCATCACAACACTGTATATCATACTCCTGGACTTACATCATTTGATAACTGAAAGTTTTGTCCTATCTGAATTCCATAACCCATTTTGCCAACTCCATGCCTTCATCCATGAAAACTATGAACATGCTGTTCTCTACTTTGAAAAGCTAGTTTTGGGTCAGGAATGTTATGTGGTGTTTTAGGTCTACCTGTATGTAAGAACATACAGTATCATCTTGGACTTACTTAACTAAGCATAAATTCCTCCAGGTCTATACATGTTGTCACAGTATTTTATTCTTTTTTAAAACTGAGTAATATTCCACTGTATATGTGAATATACGGATGTATCCATGCTGGTTGTTGTTCCCAAACAAAACAAAACTGAATTAGAACGTCAGCCCCACGCCCCCCTTTTAAACAGGATTGCTGGTTCTCTCTCGTATTTAGTTAAAGGCGTTCTTTATATATTTTGGATATTGAACCCTTATCAGATGATATGATTTGCAAATAGTTTCTCCCAATCAGTCGGTTGGCTTTTGATTTTTTTTTGGATGGCTTCTTTGGTTGTGCGTTTTAGTGTTTGATGTTGGCTCACTTGTTTATTTTTGCTTTTGTTGCCTTGGCTTTTGAAGTCAGAGCCAAAAAAAATTTCACTACCAGGCCCCACATCAAGGAATTTGCTGCCTTCCAGGAGTTTCATGGTGTCAGGTCTACACAAGAGAGGAGTCAGCTCTTCTGTGCGCGCCTATTCCATTTTGAGTTCATTTGCGGTAGAAGCTGCTGCTCCCATTTCATTTCAAAAACTGAAAGTGGCTGTCCAGTTTTTCCCGGCACTATTGAAAAGTCAGTCGTCCCCCATACGCTTTCTGATTCCTTTGTGGAAGATTATAATTGACCGTATTAATTTCTGTTCCATTCATCATTGGCTTCCGTATTTCTGTACCAGTTGCATCATTTTGAAATAACTGTAGTTTCATCATATTGTTTGGAAGCTGGGATTCCATTACCTCTGTTTTCCTTTTAGAGGTTACTTTGGTAATTTGACATCCTTTGTGTCTTACACATTTTAGGATTGTTTTATTTGTTTGAAAAGTGCCATTGGTTGGGCCGGCGATAGCCCAGCGGGTAGGGCATTTGCCTTGCACGCGGCATCCCATATGGTCCCCGAGCCCCGCCAGGAGCAATTCCTGAGTGCAGAGCCAGGAGAAACCCCTGAGCATTGCCAGGTGTGACCCCCCCAAAAAATAAAAAAAGAAAAGTGCCATTGGTGTTTTGATAGAGGGTACATTGAATCTATAGATTGTCTCTGGTAGTATAGATACTTTATTTGCTTATTTTAAATATTTCTGTGGGCACACCTGGCAGTGCTTACTCCAGGCCAGGAGTACTTTATTTGCTTATTTTAAACATTTTTGGGGGCACACCTGGCAGGGTGCTCAGGACTCATTCCTGGAGGGGCTCAGGGGATCATATATAGAAACTGGGATCAAACCCAGGTTGGCCTTGTACAAGTCAAGAGCCCTGCCTGTCTGTACCGTCTCTCCAGTACCTACTCTACTCTCTCTCCAGCCCAGAACGAATATTTTAGCACTATGAAAGCCTCCAATCCATAACCTGGAGTTAGATTTTACTCATAAAGTAAGAAATAGCTCTAATGTCAAAATAAGTTTAAGGACTTAATTAGGCTATTGTGGACCAGAGAGATAGTACACGTACCTTCCTGCAGCTGCCCGCAGTTTGATCCCAGATACAGCCAGGAGTCATCCCTGAGCACAAGCCAGGGAATAAACCCTGGGCTGGGTACAGCCCCCAAAACAAACAAAAAACTTAAATAGATTTTTTGTTCCACAATAGTGTTTATTGCCTGCCAGGCACTGCTAGGTGCAGTAAACTTAAGAGTTAGACAAAGTCTAGTGACAAAAGGACCATCATCAAGATATAATGAGAGAAAAGCAAGGCCAATCCGCCTGGGTATAGCTGGGAATATGTCTGGACTTTAGAATCAAAGAGCGTGAGCCATGAGGCCAGGCGTAAGTGTCAAGAATACATGTGCCAGTGTCTGTGGCTTGCATGTGGCAGTGATGTAAGATAGGGAACAGGTTGCAGGACACGGGAAATGTGGCGTTGGACTGGGTGGGAAGTAGAGGACGGGGATGGGGCCCCCCATACCTCAAGGTGGTAGTACATAGTGACTTCATGATAGGTGGACAGGCTGTAGGAGGACAGCTTGCTGGCAGCTTGGGGTGTGCCAGATTCCCTTTCAGAGCTGGGCAGGTCTGAGCCTGCCGCAGGCTCAAGTGTGCCCGGGAGACGACTAACTATCTTGTGACGAGCTCAGGGGAGTTGGGGAGGGTGGGTAAGAACAGAGGACGGAAAGGAGGGGAACCGGCTCCTCGGAGCTTAAAGATACTGGGGGAAATGGCAGGTTGATGGAGGAGAGACACGCCTGCCCCAAGAGGTCTCAGCTCTGCAGCCAGCAGCTGACAGGACAGAGTCAAATGCCGGGGGTCCAAGACTCTAGTTTTATAGGGAGCCAAAGAAATGGGAGAGGCACAGCCTCAGCCCCACCCCCCAGTCTTTGTGAGGTCACCTGTGCAGTGCTTGGGGCTTACTCCTGCCTCTGAACTCAGGAATTGCTCCTGGCAAGCTTGGAGGACCCTACGGGTGCTGGTGTTGAACCCTAGTTGACAGCGTGCAAGGCAGGAGCCCTCCCTGCTGTTCTTGTACTGACTCTCCAGCCTCCAAGCCCAGTCTTTCTTCATTCTCTCCATTTCAGCCTTTGGCAAAGAACTATTGATAGGTTTCCAGTATATTTTCAATCCAAATGAATAATTTCATTTCCACGGCCACTGCCGGTCCTTGTTCAGACCATTTGAAGTTCCTGACTCCTCCTTTAATCCCCCTTCTTTTTCTTTTTCTTTTTTCTTTTTTTTTTTTTTTGCCCCCAGACAATCCATTTCCTCTGGAATTACTCATAGCCCATCAATTCTCTGTTTGAAACGACGCAGTGGCTTCCTTCCGCCCTTAGAGCAAGACCCAGACTTCCAGTGGGTGCCAAACAGCCACTTGGGGCCAGCTTTTCTCAGAGGGGGGCGGCAGTCCTGGCCCGTGGGCATCTCCTTGTCCCTGCAGGAGCCGAGCTGGTGCATGCTTGTAGAATGAACGAAAAGAACAGTCTCCTCCGAGCACTCTGGGGTGAGAGATTTCAGGAGTGCCAGAAATGAATTTGGGGGCCGGGAGCGATAGCCCAGCGGGTAGGGCATTTGCCTTTGCACGGCCGGCCTGTGCCGGCCCGGGTTCGATCCCCGGCATCCCATATGGTCCCGAACCCTGAGCACTGCCGGGTGTGACCCAAAAAAGCAAAAAAAAAAAAAAGAAAGAAAGTAAAAAAGAAAGAAATGAATTTGGGTCAGGAGCGACAGTCCAGTGGGGAGGGCATTTGCCTTGTGTGGGGCCGGACCTGGGTTCTATCCTGGCATCCCAGTTTGTCCCCTGAGCACCTCCAGGAGTAATTCCTGAGCCAGGAATAATCCCTGAGCATTGCTGGGTGTGACCCCCCAAAAAAAAAAAAAAAGTTAATTTGGGAACGTGAGCTTCCAAGGATGCAAAGGTGGTCTTCAGTCGGAGGAAGGGAGCCTGGCTAGGGCGGGACGCACAGGAATCTGGGGCTTCCGGGGCCTAAAGGTTGCACCATTATGCTATGAAGAAACGGACCAGGATGTAATGTGGTCGGGCCACCTGTCCCGTGGGCGGGGTGAGGTTGAGGTTGGGTTGGGACATCCAAACCAGGGACTCCTGCCCCAAGTTATTTTCTCAGACTTTCCAGGAATGCTTTCTTCAGGGATTTCCTATCGGGAGAGAGGGAGAATAGTTTGTTGTTGCTTTCATTTGTTTGTCCATTATATTAGAAAAGAAACTTTACAACTTTTTCCCATGACCCCATAGCAGATAACATATTTCTGTCTCACCTATGAAATAAACCACAGTATATTTATATCTTCTTGCTCATCAGAGCTCTACCCAAGAGAAAAGCCGATCTCAAGCCCTGTTCCTCAGAGTCCCACCCTACAGCAAAGCCTATTTCAAGCCCAGGTATGCCTGATCCAGAGACTCAGATACATGGGGCAGAGCTGCTACCGGCTTTCCCTGTACTCAGCTGATCATGAGGCATCTGAGAGGGAAGGCGGGTTCTAGCCCTGGCCTGCCCTCCCAATAGAGCCTCAAAAGAAGCCAGAGGAACCCCCCCACACCCTGAGGGCAGTCATTTTCAACATCTGGACTCCACAGCTTGTCAGAGCTTCACCCAAGAGAAAAACTGATCTCTCCCTGTTGTACCTGGCCACACAGTTCATCAGTAAATGCATTCGATGAGCGCCTACTACTGAGAGTACACCACCTGCACAGCAGAGCCTGGCAAGCTACCTGTGTCATATTTGATATGCCAAAAACCAGTAACAATTATAGACCTCATTTCCATGACCTGAGGAATGGTCTGAGGCTCTCCGTGTTCCTGGAGCAAGTAGGCGTCCTTAGGCTACACTAGTATGTGACAGGACATTTGGAAATGTTACTGGTGCCCACTCGAGCAAATCCATGAACAATAGAAAGACAACTGACAAGTGATAGGCAAATGCTTTTACAAAAAGTTTATCTCTCTGACCTTTTGTTTGTTTGTTTTTGCTATTTTTGGGTCACACCTGGCCATACTCAGAGGTTACTCCTGGCTCTGCACTCAGGGAATTATTCTTGGCAGTGCTTGGGGAACCCGGTGGAATGCCAGGGATCCAACCTGGGTCAACCGCATGCAAGGTTGCGAGGTAAATGTCCTCCTTGCTTTACTATTGTTCTAGCAATAGTACAGCAGATACGGAGTTTGCCTTGCACACAGCAAACTTGGGTTTAATCTCTGGCATCCTGTATGGTCCTGTAAGAACTGCCAGGAGTGATTCCTACGTGCAGGGTCAGGAGTGACCCCTGAGCATTGTTGGGAGTGACCCCGAAGAAATTCTATTTCATTTTTTCTTTTGTTATTTTCGTTTCCTTTTATTGTTTGGGGGCATGCCCAGCAGCTCAGGGACCACTCCTGACTTCCCTCAGGAGTGATCCCTGGTGGTGCTCAGGGAAACCATAATAGCGCTGGGGTCCACTACTTGTAAGGCAAGCTCCCCACCACCTGTACCATATCTCGAGCCCTCTAGCTCATGAATCCAATCTGGGACTGGGAACACACCGCAGTGGGCCGGAGGCATGTGGCTTTCTCTGAATGAGGGAGTGGTTCAGTGGTTCTTAACCTTTTTGCTAACATGGCCCCCTTTCCAACCTTGCTTCCTTCCTATGGACCCTTGTACCACTTGAAGCCCCCTCTCCCCGATGCAGTTTTCACCTGTGGCCCCCTTGGAATATCCCAGAGGTCTGGCAGGGAAACATTCAAATGGCTTTATTTTATTTTATTTTATCTTGGCTTTATTCTTAGAGGGAAAGAAGGAGACTTCTGTTTTTGATGCTTGCTTTCACATCAAGATTCAGGACAGGTTCTGGATATTTTTTAAATGAATAAACAAGTGATTCAGAAGACTGCAGCCCATATTTTCCTTGTGCTGTTTCTAAATGTCCTGTACAAGAGCAGTGAAAAGCAGGAGAAGTGACTAATTCTTTTTCTTTCATCCACCTTTGGTTCACTCTTAATTGCTTTTATGTGAGGGAAACATCTTTTATTGCCACACATGCCTTCAGTACGTCTTCCACTGCCAAGTTATGTGCAGTTAAAAACTCAGATAAATAATGCCAAAGAAAGGCAAACACTTCCATGAGCTAACCAGAAATTATGGGCAACATTTAGAGGCAAAGCATTTAAAAAAAAAAAAAAAGTAAATTGAGGCCGAGCGATAGCCCAACAGGTAGGGCGTTTGCCTTGCACGCGGCTGGCCCATGCTGGCCCGGGTTCGATCCCTGGCATCCCATTTGGTCCCCTGAGCACCGCCAGGAGTTATTCCTGAGTGCAGAGCCAGGAAAACCCCTGAGCATTGCCAGGTGTGACCCAAAAAGCAAAAAAAAAAAAAAAAAAAAAGGTAAATTAACATCCTTTGGATGAACAATGTCTGTTAACAGTATGAACTGAAATGATGAAGATAAAATCCGAATTAAGGGCCGGAGCCATAGCCCAGCGGGTAGGGCGTTTGCCTTGCGCGGCCGGCTCATGCCGGCCTGGGTTCGATCCCGGCATCCCATATGGTCCCCCCGAGCGCCGCCAGGAGTAATTCCTGAGTGCAGAGCCAGGAGTAGCCCCCTGAGCATTGCCGGGTGTGACCCAAAAAGCAAAAAAAAAAAAAAAAAAAATCCGAATTAAAGTTTAGGGATGGGGGGGCCGGAGCGATAGTCCAATGGGTAGGGCATTTGCCTTGCACACGGCCGGCGCATGCCGTCTTGGGTTCGATCCCGGCATCCATATGGTCCCCGAGCACTGCCAGGAGTAATTCCTGAGTGCAGAGCCAGGAGAAACCCCTGAGCAGTGCCAGGTGTGACTCAAAAAGCAAAAAAAAAAAAAAAAAGTTTAGAGATGGGAACTTGCCTTGCATAAGGCCAACTCTGGTTCAATCTCCTAGTAACTGTATTAGTCCCAAACCAATAAGTTAATAAATAAATTAAGTTTAATGTTAGCATGCATTTATACATTTTTATACATTCTTTTTTGCTTTTTGTATCTGATTACAGAAAATGTGATGTTTATTGTTAAGAAGTTGAAGGATACCTCAAAAAAGACAAAAAGGATAAAATTATCTAGCTTTCAAACAGAATTAACATTTTCTTGTATGTTTCCTTAATTTTCTCTGCACACATACATTTGTATTCTTTTCATGATTTTCCTATGTGGTGTTTCAATCGTATCTTAGTTTGTAGCACCTCACTCCTGATGGGTAATTTCCCAAGGTGTGTAGATGTTATGAAATAGATAACACTTTGAATGAGTTTGTATATGATTGCTTCTCATTTTCATTATTTTAGTATGTATTAGTGAGTAGAGGTGGCTAAAAAGTGGCTAAAATTCCAGTTAAATAATACATAAGTTATATACTTGCTTAAAAAAATAAGAGGGAGTGATAGTACAGAGGATAGGATGCTTGTCTTGTATGTGGCTGACCTGGTTCCATCCCCAGCATCCCATATGGTCCCCTAGCACCGCCAGGAGTAATTCCTGAGTGCAGAGTCAGGAGTAACCCCTAAGCATTGTTGGGTGTGACATCCACACCAAAATAAAAAAAAAAAACCCAAATACATACATAAAGATTTTTTAAAAATCTTTAAAACAAAATATTGAGGGAAAATGTAATTGCTGGTGCCCGCTCGAGCAAATCGATGATAACGGGAAGACAGTGATACAGTGATACAGTGATGATTATTTTGAGTTATTTTCTTATTCTTTTGAGAATTGTTTTTGCTTTGTTTTGTTTTGTTTTATTTTGTTTTTGGCCATACCTGATGATGCTCAAGGTTTGCTCCTGGCTCTCATTCAGTAATTACTCCTGACAGTACTCCAGAGATCATATGGGATGTCAGGGATGAAACCTGGGTTGGCCTCATGTAAGGCAAACGGCCTCCCCACTATGCTATTGCTCCAGCCCCTGATAGTTACTTTCTTATAATGGCCATTTTCTTTGCTAATTGGTATTACCTACATTGTAATTGTTTTTCATTTTCGGACCACACCTGGAGATACTCAGGGGTTACTCCTGGCTTTGCACTCAGTATTCACTCCTGGAAGTGCTTAGGGGACCAAATGGGATGCCGGGATTGAACCTGGGTTGTTGGGTGCAAAGCAAGTGCCTTATCATCTTGCTATCTCTCCAGTCCCTCCTCATTGTGATTTAAGGCATAATTTAAACACTCTCTTTGTGTTCAACTCTTCCCCTCTCTTCTTCCTCCTCCTCCTCTTCCTCCTTTCATCCTCTGCCCAGCTCTGTACTCAGGGGTCACTACTAGTAGCCTCAGGGAACCTTACGGTATATAGATCAAATCTGGACTTCCCACATGCAAAAAAATGTGCTTAATCCATTGAGTCATTTCTTTGGCCCCTGTAACATCCCCTTATTATTTAATTTATTTGGGGGACCACCTGACTGCTTCTCAGGGATCACTCCTGACGGGACTCTGAAAGAACATCTACAGTGCTGTAGATTGAACCCCTAAGAGTTGGAATTGATCCGGTGCTCTGTGTGTGTGCATAGAACATATGAACCAACCACATATGGTTCTCTGAGCACAGCCAGGGAGTAATCCCTGAGCACAGAGCCAAAAGTAAGACCTGAGCACCAACAGGTATGGCTCAAATAAAAACAGAAACAAACAAAGCACCCTGCCTTATTTTTCTGTTTTGATTTTGGTTATGGGCCCCTCACAGCTGTGCTTAGGGTCACTGCTGGTAGTGTCGGGCGACTGCCTGGTGCCAGGAATTGAGCCTTTGTCTTGGGTGTGCAAAGCATGGGCTCCAGCCTAGCTGAGCTATTTCTTCAACCTATAATTTGAAAGGTGGTTTATGCTGACCTCCATAGTAAGGCAGTTGAGTCAAGGATTTTGTTTTTTGAGCAGTCTTATCTTTGATG
>JAJIBD010028259.1:0-25941 GCA_021461705.1 Cryptotis parvus
GTGTCTATTCAGGTTGGCTGTAATTAATTAAGAATAAGCTGCTCTCTAGCTGTGATTCTCTGGGGGAAGCAAAAGCAGAAATGGGTTCTGCCCCCATTGAGCATAATGTTTGGAGACAAACATCTGGTAATATAAGGAACTGATCATCATTGCTTTGTAAGCATATCTTTAAGCAAAAAAAAAAAAGAATTAATGTAATGGCCTTGAAGTTCTAAAGGAGTAGATTAAAGAAATCCAGAGTATCCATTAGTTTGTAATAGAATAGATGCATGCAGAGTACAGTGGAAACATCCCTTTTTTGTAACAAAATCGTTACAGCCTTATTCTTAAAAGCTGCATTATGGTGTGTGCATTACCAGAAAAATAATAAATAGAATGAAACCACTCTGAAGAATTCTGCAAGCGTTTATTTAGAAACACCCTATTTTATTATGTGATTGCTTCTTTATAATTGCTATAATCTATCAGTTTAATATTATTATGAAAATTGCAATAAATCATGACTGTTCAAGGTTGATAAGATGCAGCATCCTGAGCTACGCATGGAATTCCACTAGTTTATTAACCCATTTATTTAGAAATTGAACTTAAAAAGATTTTCTCTGAATGCTTGCTAAGTGGCTGGGGTAGGGTACTGTCCAGTGCTAAAAGGGAAACCAAATTGAAGATGAGCTTGAGGGATTTTGTTTGAAAGCTTTGTGCATCCCCTCTTAGGGGCATGAGGGCCCAGGGCACCCCATATAGCACCCTCAGAACATAACCTTATCTGTTTTGCCAGCAGAACCCAAGTAACCCTGATTCTGACTAACTGAAGCATTTTCAAGGTAGAATGTTCTTTGGAATGACATTTCCAGAATTGGATAGACTATTATGATTCAGAAACATCCTTTCTATCAAAAAGGATCCAAAAGTATAGGCTATTCTCTTTAGAAGTCAATTTCCTAAATTGTCTTTTAATCAGAAACATTGGTTATTTCCGTTTTATCAGTTATTGCTATTTCAAAGGTCAGAAGCAAAAAAAAAAAACCACAGTTGGTTTTATGACAGATGACTTATGTCTATTTAAAAATATTTTTCTTGTAGTTGAATCTATGTATAAGCTCATTTAGAATGGTGGCAAGTAAATCGGAGTATGTTTAATCATGGGAGTTATGTTTAAAATATGCAAAATTCACAGAATTATTATGGGTAATTATGAAGGAGAAAAATGGGACAGCACCCCCAAGTGCTGCTAAGAGACTGGGGCCCCCTCCTAGGGATTCTAAGCCAACAAAGCCAGAAATTCAATAAGAAGGGCCTGAGGATGTGGTGCTGTGCAGGCCGTGATGGGTCAGGGATAATCAGGGCCACCCAACTGTGCTTAGGGATCCACAGGGCTGCACTCAGTGATGCTCAGAGGACCATGTGGTGCCGAGGATTGAACCAGGGTGAGCAATGTTCAAGGGATGTTTGATGTCTCCTGTACTATATCTTCAGCCTCCACTCTTTTGTTTTAATTTTAATTTTTGGCCTCCCTTGCCCTGTGGTTCTCAGAGTCTATTCCCAGCCCTGTGCTCAGGCGGTGGGTATTTCCCAGTGTCCAAGGACCTAAAAATGCTCTCTCTCTCTCTCTCTCACTCTCTGCTCTCTCTCATGCAAATTCTTCAAGATTAGGGCCTTGCTTTTGGGAGTGTGGATTTAACAAAAATGTGGCAGTAGTTGTTAGAACTGAAGATACATACATCCTATAAACCACCCACTCCACTCCTGAGAATATATGGTAGAGAAATTCTCCTACATCTGCATTTGGAGACCAAAATGAAGATTTGCTCATGACAGAATTATGTTTTTTCAGCAAGGAACTGATAACAGTCTTTCTGTAGAGAAAAAAATAAATTAACTGTAATGTATTCATAAAATGTTTTCCTATGATCCAGTTAAAAAAAAAGAAATAGAACTATTTCTTCTACATAAGTAGATTTTAAAAGCAGTATTGAGTTTAAAAACAAATTACCAAGTGCTACGTAGATCATAATGTGTTCTATATGGAAATTGTGTGCATAGTATTATTGATAGCATATGTGTGTCATTACTGTATGAAGTGGCCTGGATACATATTAAATTCATAAGAAGGGGATAGACACCTTCAGGGAAGGAGACAGGAAATGTCTGGTGGTGATTAGGAGGCACATATGTAGTTTTAGAGTTTACTTTAATAATAGAAGCAAATATGATGGAAAATGTTAGCATTTATTATTTGGAGCTGGAGTTGCATCGGTCTTTATTGTTTTTCATTCTGATATTAAAAATTCATAATGAATTGGTCAATAGGAAAACAACAGTATTTCTCCTCCTCCCCAAGAAAATTGGGCAAACCCCTAATGATCTCTATTTGTGACTAATTATGAAAAGTGTTCTAGTCTCTCTTAAGATGAAGTTAAAGGTATGATTCCCAGTGCCATTGTTTTCTTACTGATGATGCATTGCAAGACACCTATTCCAGTGTTCCAGATGCCTGTTTCAGTGCTTCAGATGTCTGTTCCAGTCCTCCAGATGCACATGCCAATGTTCCAGACACATGTTCCACATGCCAATGCACATGCCAATGTTCCAGACACCACTTGAAACAGTTATCTGTTTCAAGTCATCTGTTCCAGTGTTCCAGATACCTGTCCTGTGCTCCAGACATCTGTTCCAGTGTTCCAGATGTCTGTTCCAGTACTCCTGATAATTCATTGAACTCCTGATCATTGCTCTCCTGAGACTCATTCCTGTTATCACAGATATTGGTGTTACAGAATCAGTTCTTCAGACCTTGTTCCAGAGACATGACTTCATATAAGACACAGGAGATTGACTCTTACAAATTTAGGGCAATATAGGCTGTAGTCAGTTATGACCAAACAGTCAGAGGCATTTTACTATGAACTTTACTCTGGGTTCAAAAATGAATTAGGACATTAAGACAACATGATATTACCTTGTGATTGGAATTGTTCCTTTTCTGTATCACCCCTCTGTATGTATTATTTAGAATACTTGTATTTTTATATTTTTGTTAAAAAAGGGGAAGTTGTTGGATGACATGCCTAGTTAGCTCACTATCTTTGCAGTTTAATCTAATTACACTTTAAGCTATTTACATGTCACTAAGCCAGGGTTCATACTAATGAGATCTCTCTTCTGTGTAAACACTGATGGAGGGTGTGGCAGTTGCAAAAGTCACCTTGACTTTGAATGGGTAACTTCTGAATTATTATTATTATATATTTACTATGACTCTATGTTATCTAGATTGGGCACGGTGCCTCTTTATACCCACTGATCCCAGCTTGGGACAGTTAGAATTTACCAGGAGACTACCACCCTGGCTACGTTGAGACTATCATTTAAGATTATAGTAAGGATCATAATAGTTTGCTCTCAAGCAGGCAAGTGTGACCCTTTCAGTATACAGAGAACAAGTACTCAGAATCACCCTGATGCAGATAATAAATAAGAAGGCTCTTGTGGGTACCATTCAGATTACATGACATAAGAGATAATCTCAGAAGAAGGGACTAGTTCTTGGCATAATAATTTGTTTAGACCTGTAATAGGGTGTGGCACCACCCTACTACACCCTTCTACTCTCTAGAAGCTGTTTAGTTGATCTTTGTTGAGGAGCCTCCCTGAAGTTAGGACTACTTTTGTGTATATAAGGGGACTGACTTGAGGTACTGCATCCACTTTGGTGGGACTCTCTCTCGTGGGATCCTCTTTGGTGGAAGACTTGGGCACTCGCACATGGTCTAAGTTCTGACCAGAGCTAGATGTCTTCCATTTCATTAGGTTGAGGTGGTAGAGTTCATCCTACTATTAAAAGCCTTTTGCAGTCTATAAGCCAGTGTTATCTCATTAAAATAAATGTTTTAGTTATTTAAGTCTAACAATAGCTCCACTCTATGTATAAAACATAAGGTAGGTTATACCTTAGTATCCCATGCACACAGAGCCTGGCAAGCTACCTGTGTCGTATTTGATATGCCAAAAACCAGTAACAATTAAGCTCATTCATATGACCCGAAGGAATGGTTTGAGGCTCTTCATGTTTTTGGAGCCAGCAGATGTACTTGGGCTACACTAACACATGACAAGACATATGGAGATGTTACTGATTTGCTTGAGCAAATCGATGAACAACGGGAAGACAAGTGATACAAGTGATACCTTATTACAATAACAATATTTTCCTCAATCACTCTTATTTTTCAATGATAATCATATTAAAAAATGTATAAGTTCAAGCATGGTGAGTTCCAAAAACTGGTGTCTGCTTCTAAATAAAAGATTGCAATTAAATACATAAATAGATAAATAGATAAAAGCCTTTAATTTCAGAATAAAAGGCTTTTAGTTCAGAACTGCTCTGAATTCATGAGTTTTCATCTGTTCCCAGTGGCCTCGGAGGTAGAAGATAACTTCTGTCCTGATACTGTTGGGGAACCCAGCGACTCCCTGACAGAACAGGAACCAGGAATTCCTAATATTGTGTAAATAAATATAGAATAACACACATATGTGTGTATACATACATACACATATATATATTTTATATTTGAAATTGCCATGGATAAAAATGATGATACATAGTACTGAAGAAGGTATAAGAAAGTATTTATTATTAAGCATGACTAAGACAGTAGGAAATTGATGAATTTCTTTAGATATTTTGATTATGTATTTTTCTTTAGATATTTTGGTTATATGTTAATGATCATTAAGTATGGAGATGACTACAAATGCATGAATAACAATTCCTTTAGAAATCTTATAAAATAACAAATGTTTCAGATGTCATTGTCTATGCTGCAAAGTGCAGAGAGTATGATTTAGTGACACATAGAACAGCGAGGAATCCATTTCTTCCGGAAGAGTTAGAGGGCAATACATATATAGGGTGGTGACAGATCTTTCACCATATTTATTATTAATATTATAATTATTATTATTATAGTTTCATCAGTAAATGCTCGAGATGAGACCCTTCTACTGATAGTATACCACCTACACGGCAGAGCCTGACAAGCTACCCATGTTTTATTTGTTATGCCAAAAACTGGTAACAATTATGTGTCAGGAAACGCCACCGGGGTCCCCAACAGTGCTGGGAAGCAAGTTCCCTTCTACCTCCAAAGCCGGCGGGAATGGATGAAGACTCAGGAATCCGATGCAGTTTTAAGAGGCTTTACTTATCACAGGTTCAGGCATACAAGTCAGCAGTAGAAAAAACCCTATGTTTAGGATTCCTGGCTAAAACCCCAGCCACGTGTAGGCCAAGATGGTGGCCACCACTTGTTAAGGCCCTGTAAAGAGGAGACAAAGACAAGACTCCCAAGAAGGGGGCGAGCTCACAAAGAGAGAGCCCAAAAAAGAGAGCGAGAGAGAGGAAGCAGGCTGGTTTTATACCCCTGCAACTCAGACCTCCCACTATTATGGGAAGCAGGAAGGGTCAAATGCCCTTAGATAATTTCTCCCAGCACCTCACCTAGGCCCTATTATATGCTAATGTTTTGAGCCAAGATCTGCCTGGAAATGCCTTTATAGGGTAGAGAAGGGGGTTTCTGAGATGGCATGTCTCTGTACCAAAGACTAATACTAATGCCAGTTAAATATTTCTCCAAGCCTTCACAAGAGTCTCGTCTACTTCATGGTAGTTTTGTATTTTAGTTGCCTTTGAGTTATCAGGGAGCCATGCTTGCTTGCTTGGGAGGCAAACAGCATTTCTCTCTGGTATAATTACTTAGAGATCCAACGTGGCCAGGCAAATATGCTGGTAAGATCTAGCTAGTCCCACGATGATTGTGGTAGCATGAGAGAATATTTATACCAGCCAGTACAGAATACATGGTCAGATAAGACTGCCACATTTAGACTACCCCCTTATCTATGAAGTGATTTGCAGGAGGCAATCCAGGGCAGATGCAGAGGCTTTTAGGCTTTTAAGTGTCCTGCAACAATTATGGACCTCAATTCCTTGACCTGAAGAATGGTTTGAGGCTCTTCCTGTCCCTGGAGCAAACAGATGCCCTTTGGCTATACTTGCTTGCAACAGGATGTATGGAGATGTTACTGGTGCCTGCTCAAGCAATTCAATGAACAATGGGAAGACAGTGACATGATACAGTGATTGTTATTATTATTATCACTGTTTTTATGGGTCAAACCTGATGATGCTCAGGGTTTACTCCTAACTGCACTCAGGGATCACTCCTGGTGGGGTTTGGGGAAACCATATGGTGTGCTGAGGATTGAACTCCAGTTGACTGTATGCAAAAGCACATCATTGTACTATCTCTTCAGCCCCTCACTCTATTTATGATTTGGGGTGGGGTTTGGACTACACTGGGGAATATTCAGGGACTACTTCTGTCTTGGTCCTTAAATATTACTTCTAGTGATTCTGGGGAACATGCAGTACTGGGTATTAAGCTAACATTACTTCATGAAAACCATGTGCTTCAGCCCTTCGAACTAACTCTGGGACCTGTACTTGAACTTTAAGATTACCTTAGCATTTTTCATGCACAAAGCTGACACAGGTTCGATCTCTAACATCCCATATGGTCCCCTGAGCAACGCCAAGAATAACTACTGAGTACAGAGCCAGGAGTAAATCTTGAGCACCACCAGATGTGGCCAAAAAAAAAAAAAAAAAAGCAGAACGGGGCCGGAGCGATAGCACAGTGGGGAGGGTGTTTGCCTTGCATGCGGCCAACCTGGGTTCGATCCCTGGTATCACATATGGTCCCCTAGCACCGCCAGGAGTAATTAATGAGCAAAGAGCCAGGAAGTAACCCCTGAGCATCTCTGGGTGTGACCCAAAAAGCAAAAAAAAAAAAAAAAAAAGGCAGAACAACAAAATAAAAATCAGCTCCTGGCAGTACTTAAAATAAGAGTTTTATCGAAATGCATAGAAGTTACCCTTCTGAAGTGTATACTTTCATTGGTTTCAGTATAGTCATAGATTTGTAAAACTGTAGCCATTTTCTGATTTTAGAATATTTCCAGCATTCCCTAAATAAATGCTGTAACCATTTAACTCTATTCCCAGCACCTGGCAGCTACTAATACATATTTTGGTCTTTCTTTCCTGGCCTTTGTTCCTGCTAGAGCTTCCCTCTAGCGGGGTCCAACCTTCTCTAGATGTGTGCTGATTCCAGGTAAAGGTCTTATTAACCCTTAGTTCCTGTGTCCACCTGGTAGGGTTTTTTTTTTTTAGCAGCCTTTTGAACTACTTGGTGTTATGATTTCCCAAGAACTCATTGCCCTGGGAGACCCTTCCCCGTCCACCTCCTGCTTGCTTCACATTCCACCAGAGAGATTTCACTGCCTTAAATCTTGAAGAGAAAAATGAATAAAGGTCCATCTTCTGGAGAAAAGTTTGATTTTTTTTCTTTTACTTTACTCCTTTTTTTTTTCTGTTGTAGCAATGACTAGGGGGATCACATCACATGTAGCCATGGCACTAGACACTTTGGTTGCTGTGTTTTATTTTATTTTTTTAATTTTTTATTATTACAATTACAAAGATATACAATTAAAAAGTTCATATTTGGGTTTTGGTCATACAGTGTTCCAGCACCTATCCCGCCACCAGTGCCCATCTCCCACCACCCCCATCCCCGATTCCCTCCCCTCTCCCCCCAGCCCTCCTCCATGACATGTTCTTTATTTCTTTCCCTTTCTCTCTCCTTCTCTTTTCCTTCCCTTCCAGACTATGGATTACAGAACATACATTAAAGGGTTGTCATGTGAATCTTTTTGCCTCTATTTAATGCTCAGTTCTAGGTTGGCATTAGTACCCTCGACAATTGCTAGCACACAGTTCCATTTTCTGTCTTACTTAGCCTCTGACTCCCACACGTTTGTGATAATTTCCACCTTTGACAAGACCTCCTGATATATGTTTCACTTGACCTTGGATATTGGTATCATAATATGTACATATATATTTATGTTATGCAAATAAATGCAGTCATTCTGTATCTGTCTCTTTCCTTCTGGCTAATTTCACTCAACATAATCTTCTCCATGTCCATCCATTTATAGGCAAATTTTATAACTTCATTTTTCCTAACAGCTGCATAGTATTCCATTGTGTAGATGTACCAAAGCTTCTTTATCCAGTCATTGATTTTTGGGCACTCTGGTTGCTTCCAGATTCTGGCTATCACGATATTCCCATTAATCATCTATTTGCTAGAGCGGGCACCAGTAATATCTCCATATGTCCTGTCTCATGCTAATAGAACCCAAAAACATCCGCTTGCTCCAAGAACATAAAGAGCCTCAAACAATTGTATTAGGTCACGGAATGACCTAATATAAATGTTACTGGTATTTGGCATATCAAATACTACAGGAGCAGCATGCCAGGCTTGCCGTGCGGATGGCATACTGTTGTAGTCACCTCTAAATAAAGCATTTATTGATAAACCACGCAGCCGCTAGCGGCTGCGAACCAGGCTGTGATACTCTGGTCTGCTGGGTGGAGCAGTGACGAGAGGGAAGTCCGGATGTGGAAAATGGTGGGCCCCATGGAGTAGGGGAGGGTGGTCTGGCTTGTTGTGAGGCTCAGCTGGGGTGGCAGGCCAGGGCTAGAATCTGCCATGCCTCCCGGGTGCCTCCACGAGCAGCTGGGCACAGGGAGAGCAAGTAGCAGCTCTGCCCCAGCGAGAGCCTGGTCAGCATACCTGGGCCAGATTGAAAAAACTGCGCAGAGGGTGCGAGACCGGGCGGATAGCTGGCGCGGGGAGCTGTGATGAGAGGGAAGTCCAGATGTGGAAAATGGTGGCCCCAGGAGTAGGGGAGGTGGCGGCGAGGCCGCTGGGGTGGCAGGCCAGGGCTAGAACCCGCCAGCCACCAGGCGCCCCACGAGCAGCTGGGCACAGGGAGAGCAGTAGCAGCTCTGCCCCATGTCTGAGAGTCTCTGGTTCAGCAACCTGGGCTGGATTGAAAAAACGCGCAGGGAGCGCGAGATCCGGGCGTGATACCGGCGCTGGGGGAGCTGTGACTAGAGGGAAGTCGGATGTGGAAAAGGAAGGCCCCGGAGTAGGGGAGGGAGTCGGCGTTGGAGGCTCGGGGGGGGCAGGCCAGGGTTAGAAACCCCGCAGCCCCCGGGCGCCCACGAGCAGCTGGGCACAGGGGAGCAAGTAGCAGGCGCCCATGCCTGAGAGTCTCTGGTACAGCATACCTGGGCCGGATTGAAAAAAAAGAAAACTGCTGCAGGGTGGCTGTATGGACGATCCTCCAAAGACTAGAAATTGAACTCCCATTTGACCCAGCCATACCACTCCTGGGAATCTACTCTGGGAAACCAAAAATACGCAGCGGAAACACCATCCCTACTTTTATGTTGATAGCAGCATTATTCATTGTGAGTTCAATTTCACTGTGAGTTCAATTTCTAGTCTTTGGAGGAATGTCCATACTGTTTTCCAGAAAGGCTGTACCAGCCGGCATTCCCACCAATAATGGATGAGTGTCCCCTTTTCCCCACATCCACGCCAGCACTTGTTGTTCTTGCTCTTTTGAATATGTGCCAGTCTCTGTGGTGTAAAGTGGTATCTCATTGTTGTTTTGATTTGCATCTCTCTGATGATTAGTGATGATTAGCATTTTTTCATATGTTTTTTGACCATTCGAATTTCTTCCTTGCTGAAATTTCTGTTCATTTCTTCTCCCCATTTTTTGATGGGGTTGTTTGTTTTCTTCTTGTAGAGTTCTACCAGTGTTTGCTGTGTTTTAATTTAATTTTCATAAAATTCTGTTTCTGTGTTTCTTTGGTGGTTTGGTCTTTTTTATGCCATATGTCAAAATGTTTATTGAACCCAAAGTCATAAACAGTTATGATGTTTTCTCTCCTGAGATCATTTTAGTTTTATACTTAGGTGTATCATCCTGCTCTAAGTTAATTTTTGTATGTGGTTGTTGGTAAATGGTTCACTGTATTTTTCTTGCACTTTTATTATTGTTACAGCCCTAGTTATTTAAAAATCTTAAACACAACCTTGTCAAAAACAATTAACTTTGAATAAGAGAAGTATTTATGAACTTCTAGTTCATTCCATTCATCTAGGTGGTTATCTTTACATCAATACCATGCTAAAGGTGCTTCTTTACATACATTACTTTTTTGTAGTTAAACAAACAAAAAATTTCTAAAAATGTTTGAGCAGCATTTTTGAGTGACAGTAGTGATAACTAGAAACAGCCCAAATTATTAAATATTAAAGACGGGGGCTGGAGTGATAACATAGAGTACAGGTGCTTGCCTTGCACTCAGCTCACCCAGGTTTGATCCCTGGCACTTCATATACCTCTTATGGTCCTCTGAGTCTGCCAAGAGTGAGCACAGAGCCAGGAGTAAGTCCTGAACACGACTGCTTATGGTCCCCCCAAAAAAAAAAAAGTTAGGGACATAGGGCTGGAGAGATTGTATACATGGTAAGGTGCTTGCCCTGCACGCGACCAACACTGGTTCAAATCCAGAACCAAACATCACATATGGCCTCCCTCCCTCACCCTATTCTAGCTTCTCCAGTGGTCGCTCCTGAGCTCCAAACCAGGAATAGCTCCTGAGCATACCCAGGTGTGGCACCCAAAACAACAGAAAAATAAAACAAAAGTAAAAACTAATTAAGTAAATAAAAATGAGTGACACAGCCTTTAGCCTTTAGGGTGAGTCTATGTGTGCATTTTTGCTGTGGAAAGCTGAAAAAGCAGGAATAACTGTATATGCCTGTAAAAGTTAAATACAAATGAGGTGAATGTTGAATATTTGGGGCAGGCTTGGATTGTGGATAGCTTACTTCAAAAAAAAACTTAATTTTTTGTGTGTGTGTGTGTGTGTGTGTGTGTGTGTGTAGATTTTCGCCTTAGGCTGGAGCACACTCTTGGCTGCACAGTTCAGAATCAGGCACAGTAGAGCAGACCTGCTCAGCACATCTGAGCAGCTGACAGAGCTGGAGCCTCGCCCTGCGCCTGCAGTGCATGGGGGCCTCATAGGACTAAGGATTGAATGAGGTCCTTGAACATGAAGGTCTGTCCCTGACAACTGGGCTTGTTGTCAAAAAACAAAACACTGTTTTGTTTTTTGACAACAAAAAAACATTAAAAGTTGACTATATAGGAGTAAATTTCCTGATGAAGTAAGATGTTTCTCATACTATAGTAATTTAAAAAATACATTGATACAAACTAGATGTAGTCCATGAATGAACACTGATCATTATTTGGTAGAAAATTTTTAATCTACATTGTTTCTTTAGAACCTTGTGTTATAAAGATGGAAAATAAAAGATACCATCTCTTGACTATTCCGTAAATGTTAAAATGTGTTACTTTCTTGATTTTTCTTTAGTTGGATCCCAGAGACACTAAACACCAGTTCCCAGAACTAATGTTGCTTTTAGAATCTGCAGAGATCCCTGGGAATGTATAATATCTGCATTGCTTAGCAACCATTTCATTATTTTCAGGAACTTGTTAAATGAATGAATGCATTTTGATGACAAGACAGCTTTATTCATGACACACCTCCGGGCAACCATGTAATAATAAGAGATAAAGAAATGAAATATTGCAAAGATCATGTTTCTAGTCACTTCTGCCCACAAAAGCCCCCAGAAACATTGGTCTGAAACTTTTTATGCAGATTTTAAAAGCTAATAAGAAAGGTATATTGATTTTGAAATAATAATATTGTGTACACACCTATTCACATCTTCTCTATATTAATTATTTGATGACCATCCAGCAATAAAACGCAAATAAATGCAATGTGGACATTGGTCTTTGTTAGTTTCAAGACCCCTGAAATGGTTTTTTACTCATGTTGTAAACTTAGACCTGTCTTGGAAAGTACTGTTGAATAATCTAGGTCCCTAGTTTAAATAACTTCAAATATTTATGTGGTCACACTGGAAAAACACATCCTACAGAACCAGTTTCTTTGTTCCAAACACTCCGTTAATGCCCATTAAATCTTAGTAACAGTTCCAAACAATTTGGGCTTGCAGTAGTTGCATTTTGGTTTTGATTCTCATAAAGCTCAGAGGTAAACTTTAATGTGCAATTAACCATCAGACTCAAATGCATCTTGTTTCTTTCTAAGCCTGTGTAAGGAAATACACACGTGTGCATACAACCACACACATACTTGGTTAAAGCTAATTCTCAGTTTTAGAACGTTTGCAATAAAAGTAGAAATAACCCAGAAGTACATGGAGTGAAAGTTCTGAGCTCTTTTTGATGCTCCATATTAAAATGTTTATGGTATGTCTAGTCTTGTATTTTGTGCTTAAGGAAAGAACACAATATACTTTATTAAATGATTCAATCCAATCCAGCAGTTGAAGTTGAAGTCCATACTGTGTGCTTGCCTAAATCTCCATTTGGGAGTAAGGCAAAATGAAGATTAGAAGGTGTAGGGATGTAAGTGCCAGAGACCTTATTTTCAGTCAGCTTGACAGAATCATATTTTCATGTGTGCAAAGTATGTCAAGTTGTACAGTTTGAAAAGCTATTATTTTAATTCAGAAAACGGTATGTGTCGATTGCTGTTTCACAAGAAGTTGAATTTTAGGTGGGTCTTGAAACCTGGGTAAGATTTTGAGAAGTGCAGAGAATAATGTAAAGCTCAGAAGAGTAACTTTCGTACTTTGTTTTCCCACAAAGGATTGTGGTATGATTGGTAATGGGGCTGGGAAGACAGCTTAGAGGGGCATGGTGCTTGAATGCACCAGGGCCCCAGCTCTGAGTTATCAGGCCTACACTGCCAGGCCAGGTTATTGCATATAGTAGCCCCAGTCTGCTGAGCATGACTGGAGAGAGTCTCATAGAGGAGAGGACAAATACATAAGTTCTATGTGCCTTCCTCAGCCTTGTCCTTGGTAAATGAGCTCATATAGAGCAAATGTTAGAGTACCATGAGGATTAGATGAAATGCAATGTTTACAGTGTAAAACAGTACTTGCAGGACAGTGAAGGTGCAACCTGTGTTCCCTCAATCCCTGGATATCTCTTACATGGGATGAAGTGTGTTGGACCACACATAGGTTTACAAAAATTTTGATCATTTTTGCTCCTCTCTGGGGGAACAAAGCAGTAGAATGTGAAGAGATGCCTCTGTGAGTTAAGTAAGGGTGCCTCAAAAAGCTCTGGAATTACTTCTGTGAGAACAGAATGGAAAAATCTGTCTTAGAGAAACAACACTGAATACAGACACCTATGATGTGAGCATTGAATAATTTAGTAAAAATTTGAGTGTTAAGAATGGGGGAACTTCCCAGAAAAAGCAATAGAAATGGCTAAAGAGGAGCTGATCTGACAACTGAGATCTATTAAACTGACTGTTAAATTTCACTCAAAATGATCCTCTTCATGTCCATCCATTTATAGGCAAATTTTCGTTACTTCATTTTTCCTAACAGCTTCATAGAAAAGACATATATAAAATGACTGCATTTATTTGCATTATATATATATATATATATATATATCATATGATACCAATATCCAAGGTCAGGCAAAACATGGATCAGGAGGTCTTGTCAAAGGTGGAATCTACCACAAACATGTGGGAGTCAGAAGTCAGGTAAGACAGAGAAGGGAACAGTGTGCTAATAATTGTTGAAAGTGATAATACCATCCTAGAACTAGCATTGAGTACAGAAAAAAGGTACACATGATACCCTCATTGTGCAATACACAATGTGTAAGAGAAGTGAGAGAGAAAGAGAAAGAGAGAAAAGAAATAGAGAACCTGCCATAGAGGCAGGCTGGGGAAGGGGGGAGAGAACTGGGGAAATTGATGATGGGAAATGGGCACTGGGGGAGGGATGGGTGTTGTAACACTGTATGACCAAAACCAAACGTGAACATATTTGTAATTGTATATCTCATGGTGGTATAATAAAATATTTTTTTAAAAAACTGTTAAATTTACTGAGCTAAGTTTAGCTGCATCTGAAAACAATATATTATTTTTAGATGTTTTTTGTTTCTTTCCCTCCACTCAACTTGTTTTAAAAGCAGTATGATGTGTTATATATATGTATATATGTTATGCAACATAATATATCTATCACTTGTATCACTTGTATTCCTGTTGTTCATGGATTTGCTCAAGTGGGCACCAGTAACATCTCCATACGTCCTGTCACGTGCTAGTGTAGCCCAATGGCATCTGCTCACTCCAGGAACATAAAGAGCCTCAAACCATTCGTTCAGGTCATGGGAATGAGGTGTATAATTTTTAATGGTTTTTGGCATATCAAATACGACACAGGTAGCTTGCCAGGCGCTGCCATTCGGGTGGGATACACTTTCGGTAGTAGACTCTCAGTTTGTGTATTTACTGATGAACTGTGTGGCTACAAAGCAGCCACTTGCAATGGGGAGAGATTGGCTTTCCTCTTGGGTGGAGCTCTGACAAGCTGTGGAGTCCAGATGTTGAAAATGACTGCCCTCATGGTGCGGGGCTTCCTCTGGCTTTTTGCGAGGCTCTATTGGGATAGCAGGCTAGGGCTAGAAACTGCCTTTCCTCCTGGATGCCTTATGAACAGCCAAGCACAGGGAGAGCCAGTAGCAACTCTTCCCGTGTGTCTGTATCTCTGGTTCAAGCATACCTGGACTTGAAATAGACTTCTCTGTAGGGTGGGACTCTGATGAGCAGGACTTGAGATTGGCTTTTCTCTTGGGTGAAGCTCTGACTAGCTGTGGAGTCCAGATGTTGAAAAGAGGGCCGGCGATAAGCGGGTAGGGCATGCCTGCGGGCCGGCCTGTGCCGCCCGGGTCCCGGCGCCCTGGTCCCTGAGCACGCCAGAGTAATTCTGAGTGCAGAACCGAGTAACCCCTGAGCATTGCCGGGTGTGACCCAAAAAGCAAAAAAAAAAAAGGAGAAAATGGCTGCCCTCATGCTGTGGAGGTTCCTCTGGCTTCTTGTGAGGTATACCACCCTGAACATGCCCAATATCGTCTGATCTCGGAAGCTAAGCAGGGTCAGGCCTGCTTAGTACCTGGATGGGAGACCTCCTGGGAATAATATATCTATATTATATATGATATAGAAAATACATATATAAATATATAATATGTAATATACATAATATACATAAAATATATAATACATATATAAATATATAATATAGAAAATATATTATATATAAAATATAGAAAATAAAATGTGTATATCTAACAAATTTTTTGTTCTGTTTTTTTTTTTGGGCCACACCCAGCAGTGCTCAGGGCTTACTCCTAGTTCCATATTCAGGGATCACTCTTGGCAGGGTTGAAGGACCATATGGGGTACTGCAGATCAAACCTAAGTTGAATGTGTGCAAGGAAAATGCCCTACCTACCTTACTATTACTTGCCCCCCAAATTATTGTGTGTGTAGATAGTATATTAGTTAAGGAACTTGGTATGCACATGTGGTCCCCTACACCAGATATGGTCCCCTGATAAGAGCCAGGAGTGATACCCGAGCAGAGAGTCAGGAGTTAATCTTGAGCTCTACTTGATGTACCCCCAAAACAAAAGAAAACAAAATAAAACTACTTGTTCTTGGTTTTGAGTTCACACCTCTTGATACTTGGGGCTTTCTTTCATTCGTGCTGGAGGACCATGCATTGCCAGGGGTTGAAAGAAGACCTGCTTTCCCCTCTCCATTTTGTTTGAGCCCGGTGCCCCACCCAGGAGCTGCCCTGGGGTGACCAGCCATAGCATGCAGAGCCTCAGACGCAGCTGTGGGAGCTGGAACTCAGCTCTCTCCTGGCTCAGCTGACCATGTGGCCCGCAGGAGGACAGATGGGTTTTGGGTGTTGGCCCATCACCTCTGGGAGGTCCTGGAAGCAGCTGGATGAGACTCACCCACCACATTAGTGGCCATTTTCGCTGTCCGGATGCTGCAGCACATTAGAGCCCACCTGGGAGGGACACTGACCTCAAGACCAGATTAACAGAGCAAAATGAGTTCGAGCCCAGGTAGGCAGCTCCCAGAAGCGGGAAACACCAGGAATTCATCAGATGGAGCTGGGGTTGCCCCTTCCCTCTCCATTTTGACTGAGCCCGGTAGCCCTGCCCAGGAGCTGCCCTGGGGCTACCAGCCATAGCATGCAGAGCCTCAGACACAGCTGGGAGAACTGGAACTCGGCCCTCCCCTAGCTCAGCTGACCATGAGGACCCCAGGAGGACAGATGGGTTTTGAGTGTTGGCCCATCACCTCAGTGGGGCCCCAGAAGCAGCTGGATGAGACTCACCCCCACATTAGCCACCATTTTTGCTGTCCGGATGCTGACCATGAGGCCCCTAAGTCACGTGGCCGCTTGCCACGCAGTCCATCAAACTAGTGGAAACAGTTATGTTTTTTAATGTACTGCATTCTACAATGTGTAGGAAAGGTAGGCAGGAGGGAGAGATAGAGAAGAGAGAAAAGATATAAAGAACCCGCCAAGTAGTTGTGGTGTGGGAGGGGTGAGGGGTGGGAACATTGGTGATGGGAGATGGGTTCGGGTGGAGGGATGGGTGTTGGAACACTGTAGAACCAAAACTCGAGCATGAGCATCTTGCAATTGTATGTCTAAAAATGGTGTAATAAAATTTAAAAAAAAACAAAAAAGAAAGTGAACCTGGATATGCACAAAACCCATTGTTTGCCCTTTGATAGATAGCATATAACTATATTCCCAGACCAGCACCTTAGGAAGTGTCTCCCGGCCTCTACTTGTTTACTATTACTCCCCTACCTGTCCCTAGTTTTCTGACTTTCATGGTAATCTTTACTTCGTAATTTATCCCCTACATATGATCTCCAAACATTGCAATTTAATCCTATGCTCAAAGTTTAAATAAATGGAACATTTTGTGTTCTGTGTATCTCTCACAGCATTTACCCATACTTACCCATACTCACCCATACTCTAATAAAAACACTTGTTTTTATAGTTGTCCAGCATCCCCATAAGTGAGTGTTTGTGTGTGTGTGTGTGTGTGTGTGTGTGTGTGTGTGTGCTCAAGGGCGCATGCACACTCCTATTGTTAGGTTATTTGCAATTTAGGATTATTGAAAACAATTGCTGAGAAAATCCTTTCATTTTTTTTCTGTGCATTTTTTTATTTCTTTTTTTAAAGGAGGGAGCGGAGAGAAGCATACCTGGCAGTGCGCAGGGTTGACTCCTGGCTCTGCACTCGGATAAATTCTGTTGGGCTCAGGGAACCTTATGGGGTGCCAAGATAGAACCCGGGTCAGCCATATGCAAGGCAAGCACCTTAGCCACTTTACTATGAATCCACCCCCTGCATATATCTTCCTTAAGCATATGTCCAATATAGAATTGCTGGATCACAGATAATGTAAATCTGCAACTTTAATCAATAATGCCATCAGTTTTCCAGAGATCTCGTCCCAGATTTATATTCTAATCAACAGCACATGGCTACTTTTGGCCTGAACTTTTAAGAGCAATAAAGAAGGCATTTCATTACATTGAAGTATATGCATTAAATACATTTGATCTACATATAACCCATTCACTAGGTTATTGCAGTCAGCAGGTATATTTCTTGGACCAGTTTTCTCCAGACAGGGTGCAGGCTGGCTCAGCAAATCCTCTTGCTCAGTATTCTGGGAAACATGGAAAAGACATGGCAGAACTAAGACTTGAATTCAGCTTCCCAGAATCCTGAGCAAGAGGTTTTGAATATATTCAATTCTTGTTGCCTATCCGTAAAACAGGAGTGAGAGTCAACAGAACTCAGAAGACTATTCTGTGAAATGTAATTGTAAATGTATGAGATTAAACTCTTAGTGTTGTTTGGTCCAAAAATTACCTGAGTATCACAGTTGTTCTTCTGTGACATTGCGCGGCATCACGACGGCTCTTCTTCCCCATCACCACCAGCACTGCCGCCACTGCTGAAACAGAAAGTTAACTCTGATGGTTTGCATCTTTATATTCTCCAATACTACCTAACCACAGTAAAAGTCTCAGAAAAGGAGGGTCATGAGGAACGTTTATAAATCTGAAATCTTTTTTTTCTAAGTGGCCTTGGCCAGTTAAGCAGATGTTTGCCGTGAGATTAACTTCCAAGTTACCCTGACAGTGCTTTTATTTCCTGTACCCTCCGAGACCCCAGTGCTGGAACCCAGAATCAAAGAAACCTGAGTTTTCTTCTGTTCCTGTTTCAGGCTTTGCCATCCTGTGGGCTCCTGACTCCAGAGACCACAGGTGCAGGCACAGTGAGGGTCCCATCCCCCACTGCACACACACACCTTTCTGTCCTCTGGGCAGCTGCCAGGAGCTGTTCCCAGAGAACAGTGATGGCCGGCAGAAAGCAGTGTGGAAAGGCAAGAGCCACTGGCTCCCGGATAGAGGGTGGAAATGATTGTAAATGGGTCTCCACTGAGTGAGCAGGAAGGCCGCCAGCACCGTTCCGCTGGAGAATGAGTCCTCCCACAGCGCCTTCTCTCCAGCACCTGCTCCACTTGTTCCTTCTTCCGAGAAGAGGTTCTGCAGTCACAGAAAGACTGTGTGTTCTGAAACTGAGCCCTGGCATCCTCCACGTGAGCGAGCCTTTGCAGGTCCCTAGAGCAGGCAGTGGGTTAGAGTTCCTCAAGGGAAGAGGGCTGTAATGCCCTACAGGGCAGTCACAGAAATGGGGTGTGCTCTTTGAGGGGAAGCCTGCAGCCTGATCTTGTTGGAGGAAGGAGATTTAGTGGGGCGTCAGGGTCTGGCTTTTCAGGTTGATTCCGTGAAATCCTTTACTCAGTAGTGTTATTGTCCTCTCAAGGTCAAACTTACCCGCTGCTGACTTATTTTTTTAATGAGTTTTTTTTTTATGTCCTAGGAAAAACTTAAGAGTCTGAGTTTGGGATGGGAATCAGAACCTGAGTTAGTCTGATTCAGTACAAAATCACATTAGTGCTTTCCATGACACCGACCTTGGAGTCACTGTAATCTGTGCATCAATTTCATCTGCATATTGGACTTCAGTTTTCTCTTAGAAATGTCACCTTTCTGCATGTTCCCTTCTTTAATCTTTCTACCTATATTCATTTGTTCCTGCAAGGGTATCTCACCCCCAATCAATTCTTCATAGACTTATCCATTTAATCACTTCACTTCATCACTTGACATCCCATTATTCATCGATTTGCTTGAACAGGTGCCAGTAACATTTCCATTTGACCCTATCACGTGCCAGTGTAGCCCAATGACATCTGGTTGCTTCAGGAATAACAAGAGTCTCAAACTGTTCATTCAGGGTCTTGACGAATAAGTCTGACCATCTTGTAAGTGGGCGGCCACATGATCTTTTGACGTCCCGTGGGATCCAGTCGGTAACGGCTCTAGTCCAGCTGTCGTCTCCAAATCACAGAGGGGCACAGTCTTATGGACGGCAATGTCTTTCCTCTCATTGAAGAGTCTGTTGAGTTATTGTTAAGGCTTTTTAATAAAAGGAGAGGGGGAGGATTGTGGCTTCCTCCTCAAGGGGGTCCCAAGGACCCAGACTCAAGAGACCCTCTGTGGATTCCAAGGCCTTAACAGTACTTGGGGGTCAGGGGTGAACATAGCAGCAGATGTCAGGGCCTAGTGGGGTCCCCAACATTACTTACAGTCTGTTAGGGCCCCCAGCCTGGGGACTAGCACCGTTCCCCCTGACCCATTGATGGAAGAAACAACAGGGCCAGAGGTTCCTGAAGGTTGCATTTAATAAGTTTATGATGCCTGTTACTTTTTGCTTCACCTCACTTCTGCTGGCTGCAGGAACTTCTCTCCAGGAACATCTGGCTCTCCTGGCAGGTTCTCCCATGGGCTGTTCTCCTCGGGGCATCTGTGCAGGCTCCTCTCTTCTTTAGGGCTTTTCTCTTCTGGAGGTCTTTGTACAGGGTATCACCTTTCAGGTCTCTCCCAGGACACCTCTCTTTTCAGGACCTCTTAGATTCTTTCTGTTTAGAGCTTTTCTCTTCAGGGTCTCTTTTCTCTTTGTTTCTCTATTTATCTAAGTCCATAACTCTATTTCTGTTTCATCCTTTTGGCCTGTTGCCCCTGTTTCTCTGTTACTGTGTCCGTGGTCTATTTCTTTGTTTCGCTGCTGTTTGGTCCTGTTACCTTATTGTCCTGTAGCCCTATAGCCTTGGTGCTAGTCCTTGGGCTCAGGCACAGGTCTTGTGACTCTGGTTTTGGCCTTTGGGCCTAGTTACCAGGATCAGCTTTTCCTCCCTGGTACTGACTATCCTGCCTACGCACCAGGCCCCCATGGCCCAGGTGCTGGCCTTATGGCCCTAGGCACCAGGGTCCGCTGTTCTGTCAAGAAGCCCCCTGGATGCTCTCCTGGGGCCCCTATTTATAGTCTCAGGCCAGGCTTAGAATCCTGGCCTCAGCTCACAGTTTCCCAACTGGCATTCTCCTACATCAGAAGTGAGACGAGTATGTGTGAAGGGAATCAAACAGGTAACAGATTGCTACCTCCCTTTGTTTTCTGACCACTAGGTTGGATGGGAGTCATGTGGGCCAGGCAAAGTGGCCTAAGCTCTAAGAAAAATTAGACAGGCCACACCTCAGAGATGACATCAGGATGGTGCACAGTGGCAGAAAGGCAGTGAGTAAGTGCTCAGGTCCAGTTGTGCTACGAATCTGAGTTCAAGTCCTGGCTCTTCAGCTGTGCAGTCTGGAGAGGAGATAGGAGTAATAGTCCTCTGGAATAAGAGTATGACAGATTGTTGCAAGGATTCAGGGAGCCGAGTCCTGGGACCCTGTGGTGGAGGCTGCTTACCGTGGTAGATGGATGGGAGGAATTGGAGAAGAGCAGAAGCAGCAATAGCGGTCTGGGGGGTCCCCAGGCAGAGGTTTGGCCTCCCAAAGGAGGGCCTGGAAAATCAGGTGACATGTGTGATAGGCTTGGGCATGTCTCTAACAAGTGGATTGATAGAATTTAACTTCATGGGGCAATAATAAATGGAAAGAGGTTTCCGCAAAGAGTGCAGATTTGGGGTGGGTGTTGATATCCTTACATCCTGAGGAAGAGTGGGGTGGAAAAGAATCACATGGACTTTGCTAGTCAGAAAGGAGGCTGCTTTCTTCCTCCTTTAGGTCCACCATACAGCATCTACAGCCTGAAAGAGAAGATTGCATTTTCTCATTTCAAACAATCAGCAATGCCATTAGGGGAAATGTACAGAAGGCCAAATGGAGCTGCTTCTTGCAATACCAATTGCTTGCAGAATTGTCTTAACATCTCAGAGCTACAGCTACATTTGCAAATAAGATATATAAGGAAATTAAATGCAAAGTGACAGCATTGGAGTCTTAATAAAAAAGTTATTTCTCAGAAATTTACAATTTGCATTAAAAAATCAGTCACAGCAAACCTAGATAAAAGATATTGGGCTTCCAGTTTGTATTCTAATGTAATTACAAACTGACTAATCTATTTACTGAGCTCTTTAATCTGAACCATATTTTCATCTTTCACCTGCCTGTGGATTGTGGAATAACACATGCAAACCTGTTGGTTTGATTTATATAGATGCAATTTTTCTGTGTCATTTTCACACAGATCCCCATGGCCCTTTCCTTCCATTGGTTTAATTTTGACCTCGTCTCAGACTTGATATGCATAACTGTCTGTTTTTATTAAGATGTGTTGGCTTGCCTTGGAAACTAAAGATTCATGTGCTTTAGCCCGTTGGAATTTTTATTATAGCAAAATATGACAGCAGGATTAAGAACTCATGGCTTGATTTAAATAGCCTAGTAAGTAAGCACTCCCTTCCCTGCCCTCCTCCATGGTTCATTTTAGCCAAGGGCCAAAGACAGGATGATGATAAATTGGCCAGCCACACTTAGTCACATGCAGTCATCTCCTAGTGCACTGATTTTGGTCTGCTGGAGAGAGGGAGTTTCTGAGACCCATGAATCTCATTTCCCAGCATTTTCTGTTTCTTGTGGGGGTTGAATGGCTTGGTTGAATGGCCAGCTCTGTGGTTGAACTTGTGTGTCTATTTCCTGCCTATCCCAGGGCAATGCCTTGTTACTTCCCTCAGCTCCACAACCAAAGAAAGCCATGGTCATAACCAGTTGCTGGTGGATTTGTTGCACATGGGTACTTCAGCAGGGCTTAACAAATAACATCAAGATGGATGTGGTGTATCCTCTGTCTGAAGAGAGTTTTAGGGTCCATCCCCAGATCCTCTCAAAATGGGATAGTGATTACTATCAATCAGATTTTCTCAGTAATTTGGCTTCTAGGTGCTGATTGAGGATGTAAAGAGTAGTCATGAGGTATCTCTGTAGTTGATATGAGGAGAGGAGCCTGGGACATAATCGAGTTGCTAACTATGCCCAAGACTTATCAGGGCTTCTCTGTCTACACATACCTTCTTGGAAATCTGGGCTGTGTACAACTTCAGATGTCCCAGAACAGAATATCCACACCCAGAAACAGCTAAGAGAGAGGAAAATGCAGAAAAAAAGCCATAGGGCATGAGGAAAAATAAAAGAGAGTAAGTAAACCAGAGAGAGAAAGGAATGAAAATAAGGAAAGAAAAGGGTTTCCATTTCAGGGAAAGGAAACAAAGGCAGATTTGGTGATTGCCAGGGCTGCAGTAATTCTTTTATTGTCTGGCCTCCTAAATTGAGATATCTGGGGACTCAAGTCCAGGATTTTCCAGGAATTTTTTTTTTATTTCAAATCATGGATATTATTGTCAGATTATTGGAAAACATTGTTCTTTGTTTCTGGAGCATATTCAAACAATGAGTTGATTCCTAATCATTGTTAAGAGGCTGTGCATCTTAAATACAGATACAGAAAAAGATACCATCAGAAGAAAAGTACATAAAAGTAAATGTCTTCCAAGCCACACAGACCCCGCAGTCATAGTTGGCAATCAACTTGTGATCCTGGTGCGTATTAACTCAGGTATCTTACAATAGCCAGCATTTAGTGCTGGTGATTGCCTCTCTGAATTAATTAGGGTTGCCAAGGATTTCTTGGAAATAACTTATGCTCTTTTTCACATTTTCTGTTTTGGTGCCAGGGATTGATCATCCACAGGGAAGACCTCATGCACATAAAGTGTGCACTCTCCCCCTGAACTGTAGTCTTTGCCCCTCATTTTCTATTTTTCTTAAGGATCACATGAGTCTCATTAGGAGGCATTTGTGAAATGCCTTTCAAGTTTTAGGATATTTGTCACTAACAAGCATTGGGCAAGCCTAAAGTATGGGACAATACTGTCTTTTAGTCATTGATACTTCATCTTTAAATCTTAAAATGCCATTTAAGGAATTGTATTTTCCAGTGGTACAAATAGAAAGCAATAGTGGGTAGGGCGCTTCAAAAAGCTGACCCGGCATCCCTGTTGGTCCCCATGCACTGTTTCAGCACCCGTCCCTCCTGAGCACTTTGAGTCTCCGTACAAAAGGCAAAATATTTTTTAATTTAATATTTTTATTATACCACCGTGAGATATACAATTAAAGATGTTCATATTTGGGTATTTGGTTAGGTCATACAGTGTTCCAGCACCCACCCCTCCACCAGTGCCCATCTCCCACCAACAACGTCCCGGTTCCCTCCCCCCTACCCCAGCCCTGCCTCCATGGCAGGTTCTTTATCTCTTTCCCTTTCTCTCTCTTTCTCTTTTCCTTCCCTTCTTAGACTGTGGCTTACAGAACATACATTTAAGAGGTTATCATGTGTATCCTTTTTGCCTCTATTTAATGCTCAGTTCTAGGTTGGCATTAGCACTTTCGACAATTGTTAGCACCCTGTTCCCTTCTCTGTCTTACCTAACCTCTGACTCCCACACGTTTGTGTAATTTCCACCTTTGACAAGACCTCCTGATCTATGTTTCACTTGACCTTGGATATTGGTATCATATATATATGTATTATACATATATATTTATGCCATGCAAATAAATGCAGTCATTCTATATCTGTCTCTCTCCTTCTGGCTAATTTCACTCAACATGATCCTCTCCATGTCCATCCATTTATAGGCAAATTCTATAACTTCATTTTTCCTAACAGCTGCATAGTATTCCATTGTGTAGATGTACCAAAGCTTCTTTATCCAGTCATCGATTCTCGGGCACTCTGGTTGCTTCCAGATTCTGGCTATTGTGAATAGTGCTGCTATGAACATAAAGGTGCAGGGATGGTGTTTCCGCTGTGTGTTTTTGGCTTCCCAGGGTATATTCCCAGGAGTGGTATGGCTGGGTCAAATGGGAGTTCAATGTCTAGTCTTTGGAGGAATGTCCATATTGTTTTCCAGAAAGGCTGTACCAGCCGGCATTCCCACCAACAATGGATGAGTGTCCCCTTTTCCCCCACATCCACACCAGCACTTGTTGTTCTTGCTCTTTTGAATATGTGCCAGTCTCTGTGGTGTGAGATGGTATCTCATTGTTGTTTTGATTTACATCTCTCTGATGATTAGTGATGATGAGCATTTTTTCATATGCTTTTTGGCCAATCAAATTTCTTCCTTGCTCGAAGTTTCTGTTCATTTCTTCTCCCCCATTTTTTGATGGGGGTTGTTTGTTTTTCTTCTTGTAAAAGTTCTACCAGTGCCTGATATATCCTGGATATTAACCCCTTATCAGATGGGTATTGGGTGAATATTCTTTCCCATTCTGTGGACTGTCTTTTTGTATCTTGGTCACTGTTTCTTTTTGAGGTGCAGAAGCTTTTTAGTTTCATGTAGTCCCATATGTTTATCTTTGCTTCCAGTTGCTTTGTTAGTGGTGTTTCATCTTTGAAGATGCCTTTAGCTTCAATGTCGTGGAGGGAGTTTTCCTATATTTTCTGCAATGTACTTTTATGGATATCAGGTCTGATATTGAGTTTTTTTAATCCATTTTGATCTGATTTTTTGTGCATGGTGTTGAGAAAGAGGTCCACATTCATTTTTCTTACACGTAGCTGCCCAGTTTTCCCAACACCACTTGTTGAAGAGGCTTTCCTTGTTCCATTTTTGGCCTCTTTTTGCACCTTCATCGAAGAGTAAATGATCATGTGTTTGAGGATGGGTGTCAGGATGCTCAACCTGTATTCCATAAGTCCACAGGTCTGTTTTTTATTCCAATACCAAGCTGTTTTTAATTACTACTGCTTTGAAGTACAGTTTGAAGTTGGGAAAGGTGATGCCTCCCATCTTCTTTTTCCCAAGGATTGCTTTAGCTATCCCTGGGGGGTTTATTATTCCACAAGAATTTCAGGAGTGTTTGATCAATTTCTTTGAAGAATGTCATGGGTATCCTTATAGGGACCACATTGAATCTGTACAAAAGCTCTAGGGAGTATTACCATTTTGACAATGTTAATTCTTCCCCATCCATGAGCAGGGAATGTGTTTCCATTTCCTCGTGTCCTCTTTTATTTCTTGGAGCAGTGTCTTGTAGTTTTCTTTGTACAGATCCTTTACACACTTGGTTAAGTTGATTCCTAGGTATTTGATTTCTGTGGTACAATTGTGAATGGAATCGTTTTTTATATCCCTTTCTTCTCTTTCATTATTTGTATATAGGAAAGCCACTGACTTTTGGGTATTGATTTTGTACCCCTGCCACTCTACTATAAGCATCTATTGTTTCTAGGAGTTTTTTGGTAGGGAGTTTAGGGTTCTCTGGATATATTATCATGTCATCTGCAAATAGTGATAGCTTGACTTCTTCCTTGCCTATCTGGATGCCCTTAATGTCCCTTTTCTTCTCTGATTGCTATGGCAAGTACTTCCAGTACTATATTGAATAAAAGAGGTGAGAGTGGACAACTTGTCTTGTCCCTGATCTTTAGGGAAGGTTTTCAATTTTCCCCATTGAGAATGATACTCACTGTGGGCTTTTTGGTATATGGCTTTGACTATCTTGAGGAAGGGTCCTTCAATTATATATTTGAGGATTTAAT
>JAJIBD010028260.1:0-24365 GCA_021461705.1 Cryptotis parvus
AAATGCAGTCATTCTATATCTGAATTTTTCCTTCTGGATAATTTCTCTCAACATGTCCATCACTTATAGGCAAATTTCATAGCTTCATTTTTCCTAACAGCTGCATAATATTCCATTGTGTAGATGTACCAAAGTTTCTTTATCCATTCATCAGGTCTTGGGCACCCTGGTTGTTTCCAGATCCCAGCTACTGTGAATAGTGCTGCTATGAATATAAAAGTGCAGATGGTGTTGCTGCTGTGTGTTTTGGGCCCCCCAGGGTATATTCCCAGGAGTGGCATGGCTGGGTCAAATGGGAGCTCAATTTCTAGTCTTTGGAGGAATGTCCATATTGTTTTCCAAAAGGGCTGTGTCAGTCTACATTTCCACCAACAATGGATGAGAGTCCCTTTCTCCCCGCATCCATGCAAGCATTTGTTGTCCCTTTTCCTTTTGGATATGTGCCAGCCCTCTGTGGTGTGAGATGATATCTCATTGTTGTTTTGATTTGCATCTCTCTGATGATTAGTGATGATGAGCATTTTTTCATATGCATTTTGCCATTTGAATTTCTTCTGTGTCAAAGTTTCTGTTCATTTCTTCTCCCCCATTTTTTGATGGGGTTGGCTGTTTTCTTCTTGTAAAGTTCTACCAGTGCCTGATATATCCTGGATATTAACCCCTTATCAGATAGGTAATGAGTGAATATTCTTTCCCATTCTGTGGGCTGTCTTTGTATCTTGGTCACTGGTTCTTTTGAGGTGCAGAAACTTTATAGTTTCATGTAGTCCCATATGTTTATCTTTTCTTTCAGTTGCTTTGTTAGTGGTGTTTCATCTCTGAAGATGCCTTTAGCTTCAATGTCGTAGATAGTTTTTCCTATATTTTCTTTGATGTACTTTATGGTTTCAGGTCTGATATCGAGATCTTTAATACATTTTGATCTGATTTTTTGTGCATGGTGTTAGACAGAGTTTCAAATTCATTTTTTACATGTCGCTGCCCAGTTTTCCCAACACCACTTGTTGAAGAGGCTTTCCTGGCTCCATTTGGTACTTTTTGCTCCTTTATCAAAGACTAAATGGTCATGTATTTTTAGGATGGCTGTCAGGATATTCCACTCTATTCCATAGCTCCACGGATCTGTTTTTATTTCAATACCATGCTGTTCTAACTACTACTGCTTTATTGTACAGTTTGAAGTTGGGAAGGGTGATGCCTCCCATACTCTTTTTCCCCGGAGATTGCTTTAGCTATTCTTGGAGGTTTATCGTCCCACACAAATTTCAGGAGTGTTTGGTCAATTTCTTTGAAGATTGTCATGGGTATCCTTATAGGGATGACATTGAATCTGTATAAAACTCTAGGTAGCAGTACCATTTTTACTCTCAATTCATGAGCAGGGACTGTGTTTCCATTTCCTCATGTCCTCTTTTATTTCTTGAAGTAGTGTTTTGTAGTTTACTTTGTACAGGTCCTTTACACTTTTTGTTAAGCTGATTTGATTTTCTGTGGCACAATTGTGAATGGGATCCTTTTCTTAATATCTCTTTCTTCATTTGTATATAGAAAAGCCACTGATTTTTGGGAATTGATTTTGTACCTGCCACTGTACTATAGGTATGTATTATTTCTTGGAGCTTTATGGTTGAGAGTGTAGGGTTCTCTAGGTATAATATCATGTCATCTGAAAATAGTGATAACTTTACTTCTTCCTCGCCTATCTATATGCACTTAATATCCTTTTCTTCTCTGATTGCTTTGGCAAGTACTTCCTAATTATATTGAACTGAAGTGGTGAGAGAGGGCAACCTTGTCTTGTCTTCGATCTTAAGGGAAAGGCTTTCAGTTTTTCCCCATTGAAGTTGATGCTAGCTGTGGATTTTTGGTAGATGGTTTTGACTATATTGAGAAAGGTTCCTTCAATTACCATTTTATAGAGGGTTTTTATCATGAACTAGTGCTGAATCTTGTCAAATGCTTTCTCTGCATCTATTAATATAATCATATGGTTTTTATTTTTTCTCTTATTGACTTGATGTTTTATCTTGATTGATTTGTGGATGTTGAACCATCCTTGCATTTCTGGGATGAATCCTACTAGATCATGATGTATAATCATTTTGGTGAGTCTTTGGATTCTTTTTGCCAGTATTTTGTGGAATATCTTAGCATCAGTGTTCATCAAGAAGATTGGTCTGTAGTCCTTTTTTTGTTGTCTCTGCCAGTTTTGGGTACCTGTGTGATATGTGACTCTTAGAAGCTCTCTGGGAGAATTTCTGTTTCTTCTATTTCCTGGAAGAACTTGGAAAGGACTGGCAGTATGTCCTCCTTAAAGGTTTGAAAGAATTCACTAGTGAATCCACCTGGACCTTGGATTTTGTGTTTGGGCAGACTTTTAATTACTGTTTCAATTTCCTTGATGATTATAGGCTTATTCACATATTGCAAGTCTTATTGTTTCAACCCTGGAAGGTTATAGGACTAAAGGAATGTATCCATTTCTTCCAAGTTCTCATATTTCATGGCATACAGACTCTCAGAGTAATCTCTGATGATCTTTTGAATTTCTGTGGTTGCTGTTATGATGTCTCTCTTTTCACTTCTGATTCTATTTATTTTGTTCTCTCCCTTTCCTTACAAGTCTTGCCAGTGGTTTGTCAATCTTGATTATTTTTTCGAAGAACCAGCTCTTGGTTTCACTAATATTTTGGATAGTTTTTTGGGTTTTCGTCTCATTGATTTCTTCTCTAAATTTTACTATTTACTTCCTTCTGCCTGGGCTAAGCTCCTTTTGTTGGTCTTTTTTCTAATATTTTTTGAGCTATGAAGTCAGGTTATTTATGTAGGCCCTTTCTTGTTTCCTGATGAATGCTTGCAGAGCTATGAACTTTCCTCTTAACACTGCTTTCACTGTATCCCTACAAGTTTTTATAGTTTGTGTCTTCATTTTCATTTGTTTACAGGAATCTTTGGATTTCTCCTTTGATTTCTCTATGACCCACTGGTTGTTCAGCAGTGAGCTGTTCAATTTCCAGGTGTTTGCCTTGACTCTCTGTTTTTGTGTGTAGTTAACTTCCATTTTCAGTGCATCATGATCTGAAAAGATAGCCAACACAATTTCTATCTTTTTTATTTTACTGAGGTATGTTTTATGAGTCATTATGTGATATATCTTGGAGTATTACCATGTGCACTGAGAGAAAATGTGTATTCGGCTTTTTTGGGATGAAAAGCCCTGCATATATCTACCAGTTCTCCTTCTTCCATCTCTTCCTTCAGCGCCAGTATTTCCTTGGTGAGTTTCAGTCTCGTTGATCTATTAAGACTTGATAGAGCAGTGTTGAAGTCTCCAACTACATTTGTGTTAGTGTCAATGTCTTTTTTGAAGTCTATTAGCAGTTGTTTTAAGTATTTTGCTGGCCCCTCGTTGGGTGCGTGTATATTTAGGAGTGTGACTTCTTCCTGATATACATATTCCTTAATTATTAGGAAATGGCCTTCACTGTCCCTCCTGACCTTTTTCAGTCTGAAGTCTATGTTGTCAGATACTAATATAGGCACCCTGGCCTTTGTGGAGTAATTGTTTGCTTGGAGAATTGTTTTCAAGCCTTTGAATTTGAGTCTGTGTTTGCTCTGACCAGGTGAGTTTCTTGTAGGCAGCAAAATGTTGGATTCAGTTTTTTAATCCATTTTGCCACTTTGTGTCTCTTACTTGGTGCATTTAGGTCAGTGACATTGAGAGAGATTATTGTCATGGGATTTTGTGCCATCTTTCTGAATAAAGTTGTTGTGCTTTTTGTGGTCTGTCTTTTCTTATAGCAGTTCCTTCAGTCCTTCTTTTAAAGTTGATTTTGAGTCTATGAAGTTCCTGAGCTGTTGCTTATCCATGAAGTTGTGTATCTTTTCTTCAAATCTGAATGTGAGTCTAGCCGGGTAGAGAATTCTTGGTGAAGCTTTCATTTCATTGAGTCTTTTCACGATAGCCCACCATTGTCTTCACTTTCGGAGTGTTTCATCTGAGAAGTCTGCTGTGAATCTTAGGGTTGCTCCTTTGTATGTGATTTCCTTCTTTGATCTTGCTGCTTTCAGTATTCTATCTCTATTTATGGTTTTGTCATTCTAATTTAGATGTGTCTTGGGGTATTCTTATTCCTTTTAGCTGGTATCCTTCGGGCCTCCTGAATCTGGGAACAAACAATCTTTAATTCTGGGAACTTCTCAGCAATGATGGTTTTGACCGTTGCTTCTTCATCAGGATTTTCTTCCTGCCCCTTTGGGACCCCAATGATCCTTATGTTGTTCCTTTTGACTTTATCCTGATTATCTCTTGTTCATTACTTGTGAGTCTTTTCTCCATCTTCTGATATTGTCTAGAGAGTTTCTGCATCTTGTCTTCGAGATCACTAATTCTTTCTTCAGTAGTTGTTACTCTACTGTGGAGGTCGTTTAGTGAGTCTTTCATTTTACCTATCTCATTTTTAATATCTGTCATTTCTGTTTGTATTTTCATTTGTATGTTACTCATTTCTCCTCTCATTTCCTATTGTATTTTATTGACTCTGTGCTCCATTGCTTCTTTGAGCTCCTTATGCATTCTTAACAGTTCCATGCAGAATTCCTTCTCAGGAGGGTTACATAGCTCATCATAATTATTTGACTCAACTTGGCTAGTGACTTCACTAACGGAGCTTGGCGGAGTTCTGCATTGCTTTACCGCTAATATGTTGATGGTTGCAAATTGTGTATTCTCGTGTGGATATGATGTACAGTTAAGGATGTTTAGACTGTTTATGGAGTTTTTTGGGGACGTAAGGAATGTTGAATGCTAAATTACTGGGTACCTCTTTGTAGATTACTTTCTGTGTAGTTTTTTGTGCAGAAATGCTAGCGTCCATGAGGTTTTGTAATTTGGGGTGTGAGACCTGAGTGGGGGGTCACTGGGGTGAAATGGCATGGGGTTGTAAGGTGGCAGAGCCGGTATTTGGGGTTTGACTGCGTCATGCTTCCCTCTAGCTTTCTGGTCCTAATTCCCGGGTGGGAGTTCTCTAGATTGTACTGTCCCTCGGAGATAACCCACTAGCACTTGGGGTGAAATGGTGCCCAGTTGAAAGGCAGCAGGGCCGGTAGGCAGAGGTTGACTGCAACGTGCTTGCCTCTAGCTTTCTGGTCCTAATTTCTGGGGGTGGTCTCCCCTTTGCCTATATTTAATGCTCAGTTCTAGGCTGATATTATCATTTCCAACAATTATTATCACACTGTTCCCTTCTCTGTCTTACCTAACCTCTGACTTCCACACACTTGCAGAAGAGTCTACCCATTGACAAGACTTGCTGATCTATGTTTTGTCTGACCTTGGATATTGGTATCATACTATTTTTATATCCCACAAATAAATGCAGTCATTCTATAGCTGTCCTTTTCCTTCTGACTAATTTTACTCAGGATGATAAACTTCATGTCCGGTCCATTTGCAAGTAAATTTTCTGACTTCGTTTTTCCTAACAGCTGTATAGTATTCCATTGCATAGATACACTAAAGTTTCTTTATCCAGTTGTCAGTTCTCAGGCACTTTGGTTGTTTCCAGATTCTGGCTATTGTGAATTGTGCTCCTATGAACATAGAAGTGCAAATGGTGTTTCTGTTGTGTGTTTTTAGCCTCTCAGGTTATATTCTCAGGAGTGGTATGGCTGGGTGAAATGGGAGCTCAATTTCTAGTCTTTGGATAATGTCCATATTGTTTTCCAAAAGGCTGTACAAGTCGACATTCCCACTAACAATGGATGAGAGTCCCTTTTCTCTGCATCCAAGCCAGCACTTGTTGTTCTTACTCTTTTGGATGTGTGTCAGTTTCTGTAGTGTGAGATGATACCTCATTGTTGTTTTGATTTGCATATCCCTGCTGATTAATTGTTGCAGGACTCTTTTAAGGGCCGCTGCATTAGCACACTAAAGGGCCTAGGTGAGGTGCAGGGGAGGGATTATCTAAGGGCATTTAACACTACCTGCTTTCCATAACAATGGGAGGAAGGTCTGAGTTGCAGGGATATAAACTAGCCAGTTTTCACTCTCACAAGCTTCCTTGGGGGCTGTGGCTCGCTGTGAGCGGTTCGCCCCTGCTTGGAAGTTTTTCTTCTCCTTTCCCAAAGCCTTTACAAGTGGTGGTCGCCATCTTGGCCTACACGTGGCTGGGGTTCTAGCCTGGAATCCTAAGCATCGGGTTTTTCCTTTTGCTGATTTGTATGCCTGAACCTGTGATAAGTAAAGCCTTTTAAAACTGCATCGGATTCCTGAGTGTTCATCTATTCCTCGCCGGCCTTGGAGGTAGAAGGGAACTCGCTTCCCGGCACTGTCGGGGACCCTGGTGGAGCGCCCGACATTTGGCGTCCCCTGGCGTGGGCACCACGAACATCGTCTGGTCTAATTATCATCAGACAGAGACCATCTGCCTCCGAACCGTGAGCAAAATGATGGATATCTCATGGTATAGATACATTGTATCTTTTATTGGCTCAGAACCATACATAGCCCAGTCTATAAAGTTCCTTTCTGAGAACTACTCTATCTTTTCACAAATCATCTGGGTCCTTGCGATTTTTAAACTGTACCTTTGTGTAAGGACAATGTTTAATAGAGAGAGGGAAGAAAGTAATAAATTGAATGCAATCTTAAGAGATGAGGTTTACTCAGCGATTGAAGAAATAAGTAAGGATCATAAAACTACAGGTAGACTGGTCTTAAAGCTTGAGGACAGAATTATTAAACAGAGTTTAAAATTTGAAAAGAAATTAGAAGAACAGGAAAGTAAAATTATTAAACAGATTTTAAAATTTGAGGAAAAATTAGAAGAACAGGATTTAAAATTCAAAGAAACATTAGAAGAACAGGATTTAAAATTCAAAGAAAAATTAGAAGAACAGGATTTAAAATTCAAAGAAAAATTAGAAGAACAGGAAAGTAAAATTATTAAACAGGATTTAAAATTTGAAGTAAAGTTTGAAGAGCAGAAGAAGGATATCGATAAAATCAGCATTATCTTAGAGGAAGAAATTGACAAACAGAGAGATAGAATAGATGGACAGAAAGAGGAGGTTTGGAAGTTACACATAAGATTGAAAGAACAAAAGGAAGAAATGTATAGGAAACTTGAAAACTTAAACCAAGAAATGGATGTGTTACGCAGGGAGATTACTGATTTCATAACTTATCAATCAGGACCTAGCGCATACCCAATACTGAGGCGTGAACCAACTAAAAGCCGTTCACAAACACGCCCCAAAGCTGTAGACTTGAAAAAGGTGTATACATTCCCAGCAAAAAAATCTAAAAAGAATTCTAATGTGGCTGATAACTTAGAGGAGGAGCAGGAAAACCCAGAGGAGGCAAATTCCCAAGCTGAAAATCTCCCCGGAGTTAATACCCTCAATGGGGTAGATGTTCCTCTGCCAGATACCACAAGCTCTGATGAGGAAGAACAGGAGGAACAGATTAGCTCGAGTCAAAGAGCAAAGCGCAGCAATCTTTCTCATGACCAATCTAAAGATAAAGTAAAACCGATTCATGAAGACTTAAAAATTGAGGCAATAACCCCGTTTAGGAAGGCTTGCGACAGGTTTGGAATATCAAGTCCTTATACTTTAAAATATTTAGCTGATTGGAGCGAAAATGATCAGTGGGTATTGGGAGACTTTGAAATGGTAGCCCATACTTGTCTAAACAAATCACAGTACATGCAATGGCATATGTGGTATGCAGATGGGGTTAACCGGAATATTGACATTTTAAGAGAAAAGGAATCAGGCCATACTATAACTTTTGCCATGCTAAAAGGTGAAGGTGAATGGCAAAAGAAAGCAAAACAAGCGACATTACCTGAACCTATTTTAAAATTTGTTCGGGAGACAGCATTAAAAGCGTGGGAAAGAGTAGGTTCCGACCCAGAATTTCTAGGTAGCTATACGGAAAATTTACCAGGGTCGTGATGAACCATACTTTGATTTTGTTGGGAGATTATGTGAAACAATCCAAAGACAGGTTCAAGACCCAACCACTCAAGAAATCCTAAAACGAAACTTAGCATATGAGAATGCTAATCAAAAATGTCGAGCAATACTATATAGTATTAAGGAAAAGGATGACCTCATGGGGTATCTAAAGGCCTGTAGAAATGTCGGTTTAACCTCCCATAAAACACAGGATGATATAGAGGCTTATCTCATACAGCAGGAGGATCAGGAGGGGGATGAAATGTCAGACAGCTCTAGGGGGAGAAACAATAAACTTCAAAGAATAAACAATAATCGGAGAAACTATTCTAATAATCGCAGCTCCACCCCTCGGAGGTCCACACCTGGACCATGCCCAAGGTGCAGAAAAGGAAAACATTGGGCCAGAGACTGTCGGTCTTGGAGGCGAAGTCAGCCTCAGGCTTGATCTGGACAGATAACCTGCTTTAGCTGCGGAAAGAAGGGACACACCCGTAGAGATTGCCTATCTTCTAAAACTATCAATACAGGGCAACATTCTAATAATCCCTTTATAGGAAACGTTACATGGACCCCCTCCCAGGTTCCACAAGCTCCGCAGGCTCAAATAACATCTATGCCTCCCCTAATGTGGGAAACTGGGTGGGGGGCCAGCCCCAGGCCCAGCTGAATCCAGGGGCACTCTCCTTCATTCCACCTGCCCAGTATCCTCCGAATCAGAATCCACAGAATTACAGTCAATAAATGCTCTCTGGCCTACCCCATCAGGCAATGGCAGTCTCGACATTCTCTGCCCTAAGACTGTCACAATATACCCAAGTCAAGACCCCTACATGCTAAAAACAGGGATAAAAGGACCTGCTCCCCAGGTAGTATGGGTTTAATTCAGGGGAGCGATTGGCTGAAATTTAAGGGAATTATGGTGCATTTCGGACTTCTGGATCCTGAATCTCATGGAGAGATAATACTGTCAATATCTGTGCCAACTAAATGGACTTTTAAAAAAGGGGAACCACTTGCTAAACTATTATTATTTTTTGAGGATCCGTATAGACAGTCCGAACACCCTACAGCTGGTGGCTTAAACAGTACCAACCATTCTGCCAACTTCATTGTTGGTTACGCAGCCACACAGAACCAAGCCCATCAGCCACCTGCTGACTATATAGTTGGGTACACTGCCAGAATTTCTCAGGCCAAGCGGCCGGTTATACCCATCGAAATTTATAAAAGGAAATTCAAAGGCATGTTGGATACAGGGGCAGACATATCCATAATCTCCACCAAGTATTGGCCCTCTAACTGGGCCCTAAAGGAAGTGTCCCATAGCCTGAGCGGGGTAGGCAATATCTCCTCCTCTCTTCTCCGACAGAGTGCGAGGTGGCTGCCGTGTATTGGCCCTGAAGGGAATGTAGCCATGGTCCAGCCTTATATAGCCCCTATGCCTTTAACTTTGTGGGGTCGAGACATGCTGGAGCAGTGGGGGCAGTAATCCACATACCTTGTCCAATTCCCGTCGAGCACCAATTCCAGCTCTCCATAATAAGCCTAACACCGGGAGTAACCCTTTTTAATTGGGGCCGCTGTGGTTAAGCGCCCACCACCTATCCGTATTCAGTGGAAGTCTGACAAACCTATATGGACACCACAGTGGCCCCTCAATACCAAAAAAGTTAGAGGCGCTAACAAATCTAGTGGAAGAACAGCTGAAATTAGGACATATTGAGGAAACGTTTTCAGAATGGAATTCTCCTGTTTTTGTAATACAGAAAAAAATCAGGCAAATGACGTTTGCTGATTGACTTAAGGAATGTAAATTCTACTATGGTCCCCATGGGAGCCCTACAACCTGGGCTCCCCTCTCCAGCAGCTATTCCTAAAGATTGGCCGCTAATTATCATAGATTTAAAAGACTGCTTTTACAGCATACCTATCCACCCAGATGATCGGAAAAGGTTTGCATTTTCAGTCCCTTCCATTAATCATAAAGGTCCTTTACGTAGGTTTCAGTGGACAGTATTTCCCCAAGGAATGACTAATTCACCTATGATGTGTCAACACTTTGTTGATGAGGTTTTGCGACCCATTCGTGCTAAATTTCCTGGTGCATACATCATCCACTACATGGATGATATCCTGCTAGCTTGTGATAATTCCAGAGATCTCCAGAATTTATATAATGATGTAATGACAGTTTTACCAGAGGCTGGCTTACAAGTAGCTCCGGAAAAAATTCAGATGCAGCCTCCATATGAATATTTGGGCTATGCTCTTGACCGCTCTACAGTGCGTCCTCAAAAAATTTCCATTAGTCAGAAAGGGCTCAAAACCTTGAATGATTTTCAAAAACTGCTGGGGGATATCAACTGGGTGCGCCCTCCCTTGGTATTCCTAACTGTGAGCTCAGTAACCTGTTCCACACCCTTGAAGGTGATCCTGCTTTAAATAGCCCAAGGCAGCTAACTCCTAAAGCTCAGAAGGAATTAGATTTTTTCATGGATCGGCTTCAAAAATCTTACCTCTCCAGATTTAATCCCGGAGAAAAGGTATGGTTCTTGGGCTTCAACACTCCCGAGTCTCCAACTGCTGCTATGGCCCAATTATCTGGACCGTTAGAATGGGTTTACTTACATAACAAGCAGAATCGTACTGCTACACCTTACCTTGAGATGATAGCTAACCTCATAATTAAGGGAAGATCAAGAACCCAAGTATTACTTGGACATGATCCCCCATGTAATTGTACTACCTGACCCTAAAAAAGAAATTGAAGCTGTTTTACCACTCAGTGAAATCCTTCAGAGAGCTTTAGCAGATTTTTTCAGGAGAAATATCTTATCATTACCCAGCTGGAAAAACCTGGGAATTTCTGAAAAGGACACCTTTTGTAATTTCCACCATTGTCCGCTCCTCTCCCATTCCTGATGCTCCAGTGTATTATATTGATGGCTCCTCATCAGGAAGGGGTGAAATTACAGGTCCTTCGTTGACCACTACTGTACATACAAATTATAAATCTGCCCAACAAGTGGAACTCGCCACCCTGATACATTTACTATCCCATGTATCTGGCCCATGTAATGTGGTGAGTGATTCTGCATATGTAGTTGGTTTATTTCCTGGAATTGTCACTGCTTCTTTAAATGCCCATAATCCTATAATTCAGGAGCTACTCCATAAACTACAACATCTCCTCCGAAATAGAACATTCCCTATATACATCTCCCACATCCGTTCTCACAGCCGACTCCCGGGCCAATGGTTCGAGGAAACGAAGCAGCAGATCTCTTGGCAGCACCAGTATTTAAATCAGCTGAGGAAGAGCACCAGACTCTACATACAAATGCCCGCCGCCTTCATGTACACCATGGCATCCCATGGAGACAAGCTAGACAAATTGTCCGCAACTGTCCTGTCTGTGCTCCTTTACATTGTACATCTCATGTAGCAGGAGCAAATCCTCGAGGTTTACAGACAAACCAATTGTGGCAGATGGATATAACTCATACTAACTTATTTCCCAACAAACCTTTCCTTCATGTGGTCATCGATACATATTCCCGGTTCATATGGGCTGTTCCTATGACGTCTGAAAGAGCTAAATCTGTTTGTTCATTTTTACTCCAGTGCTTCTCCGTCATGGGTATTCCCCATACCATAAAAACAAATAATGGTCCTGCTTACACCAGCAAAACCTTCAAATCCTTTTGCGAGGACTGGCAGATCAAACATATTACAGGAATTCCATATAATCCACAAGGACAAGGAATAGTTGAACGTGCCCACAGAACGCTTAAAACTCAGCTATTAAAGCAACGAAAAACAAGTATGCCTCCAATGGATTCTTTATCTTTAACATTATTCACCTTAAACTTCTTAAATATACCTCAAGGAGATCCCTATACCGCGGCTGAACGTCACTGTCAAGAAGATATGCAAACTCAAAAACAGTCAATTCACCTATCTGGGTGAAAATTGATGATAAATGGATTGCAGGTCACCTCCTCATTCGGGAAGAGGCTATGCTTTCATTTCTACAGACGATAACCCTGCCGAGAAACTCTGGGTCCCTCTGCAACTTGTTAAGACTAGAATTCTCCAAGAATCAGAAAACAACTAATTCTTTCAATATAAAGTCTTAAATTTTAAATTGCAAGTTGCTATTTAAACTTCATGGATTGGTTCATTTTAATAATGATCTTGTTTTTGCAATCTGTGATCATGGTTCATGTCTAATATCTTGCCTTACAGCCTAAATATTTTCTTTCTTAAAAAAAAGGGTGGAAAAATGGGTGGACTCTGAATATAGTGCTCACTACAAAAATGTTTGCTAAATCAATGAAAAATTGTTTTTCTAATGATTCTGTTCACAGGATGAGATATTGGAATCCAATAAACTTGCGCTACAGTGCTCAATACTCCGAGACCCCTAAAACAGTGCTCGCTAAAAATTTAATAATTTGCAAAACTAATTTTTCCCAATGCTCTATTCACAGGAAAAGACACTTTCTCACCATCATTTGCCGGCTTTATATTCATGAAGCGCTTGACTCGTTACCATTTATCACCCTAAATGGGTCACATATACAGCTGTAAGATATTGATCGATCAAATGTATGTGTGTGTGTGTGTGTGTGTGCATGTGGTGGCCACCATTATGTTTGTGATTAATGTTGTGTCTATGTTATGTCTCAACTACTACCTTCTCAATTTCTGACCGCTACAAACCTCTATTACATTCATCAGCTCCACTGCTGATCCACTAGATTTATCAACTTTAAAATCACCAATTCTCATACTTATTTCCCTGCTCCACCCATGTTGGAGCTTCTTTATGTTCTTCTCTCCATCCCAAACTTGGATCCCTACAAAGCCTTAAAATCTCTACTTGTGATTAACCTCAAAAAGTGTTTTTGTCTCGCCTAAGCTACAGGTACAGTTACCGGTGCCAATGCTCCCTTGCTGAAGAAGCCCTGCAAGACGCCCACACCGATGTTCCAGACACCTGCTCCAGTGCTCAAGACTCCTGTTCCAGAGTTCAAGATATCACACCGATGTTCCAGACACCTGCTCCAGCACTCAAGACTCCTGTTCCAGAGTTCAAGATACCACACCGATGTTCCGACACCTGTTCCAGCACTCAAGACTCCTGTTCCAGAATTCGAGATACTTGTTCCAGTGTTCCTGAGACCCGATCCAGTGTTCCTGACAATTCAACGAGTTCCTGATCGCCGCTCTCCAGAGACTCATACTCATATGTTCACCACTATTGCTGTTCCAGAAGTAGCCCCACAGACTTTACATAAAATATAACAAATTGACTCTCACAAATTATGGACAGTGCAAACTATAGTCCGTTATAATCAGACAGCTAAAAACACTTTGTCTTGAACTTTGCTTTGGGTCCAAAAACAAGTTAGGATCCTAAAGTAACATGTGTTGTCATTTTGTAATTCGAATTGTTTTTTCTTATCTTAATTTTCTGTACATTACTAAATATTTCTTACCTTTTCAATTTGTATTAGTAAACTAATCAGGGGGAGTTGTTGCAGGACTCCTTTAAGGGTCGCTGCATTAGCACACTAAAGGGCCTAGGTGAGGTGCAGGGAGGGATTATCTAAGGGCATTTAACACTACCTGCTTTCCATAACAATGGGAGGAAGGTCTGAGTTGCAGGGATATAAACTAGCCGGTTTTCACTCTCACTAGCTTCCTTGGGGACTGTGGCTCGCTGTGACCGGTTCGCCCCTGCTTGGAAGTTTTTCTTCTCCTTTCCCAAAGGTACACCCGGCAGAGCAGAAACCAGCTTTCCCCGTTGAACCCCCCTGCATTCCATGGACCACGAGAGCAACTTCCGACCCGAGTCCACCATCCCGATGGAACCTCGGAGGAGCCCAGAGAAACACCCCACACCTTGCTGGCAGCGATCTGTGTCACAATCCACACTCTGCAGCTGGTAAGATCTCCCCCATCATATTAATCCAGTCTCCAGCCCACAGGTTAATCCAGTCTCCAGCCCAGCTTGTCAGAAACCCAGCCTACAAGGACCCGGCCCTGCAGAGACCCGCCCTTCAGAGGGAGAGTATTTCAAGCCCAGGAATGCTTGAGCCTAAGACACAGGTACACCCGGCAGAGCAGAAACCAGCTTTCCCCGTTGAACCCCCTGCATTCCATGGACCACGAGAGCAACTTCCGACCCGAGTCCACCATCCCGATGGAACCTCGGAGGAGCCCAGAGAAACACCCACACCTTGCTGGCAGCGATCTGTGTCACAATCCACACTCTGCAGCTGGTAAGATCTCCCCCCATCATATTAATCCAGTCTCCAGCCCACAGGTTAATCCAGTCTCCAGCCCAGCTTGTCAGAAACCCAGCCTACAAGGACCCACCCTGCAGAGACCCCCGCCTCAGAGGAGAGTATTTCAAGCCCAGGAATGCTTGAGCCTAAGACACAGGTACACCCGGCAGAGCAGAAACCACCTTTCCCGTTGGCGGCTGCGTGCCGCACAATTTACCTCCAAATTACCACATATATTCTACCCACCCCTCTGAGAGAGCCCCACAAAGTAATGAGAATATAGTGCCCGCATGGCAGAGCCTGGCAAGCTGTCCAATGCGTGTTCGATATGCCAAATCCAGTAACAAAAATGTTTATTTTCCTGACCCTGAAAGAGCCCTTAATACGGCAGCAGTAAGAAAGGTAAACAAGCAGTGCCTGATAAAATTTCACGGCTGTCCTAGGCTGCCAAAACGAAGAAGAACTAAAATGACTGTCTGTACTTTCAATGCACGTACACTGGCATCGGAAGCATATATTGAGGATCTGATGCTGCAAGCAAGAAAGATCAAGTACGACATCATTGATCTGACTGAGACGAGGAGGCGTCAGTCGCATCATGCTGTATTTGACACCGGAGAAGAATTGTTCCTTGGAACATGTGATGAAAAGAGGCATTGGTGGCGTTGGTGTCCTTGTCAACACGAACATGGCTGTCAACATTGATTCATTTGAATGCCTAACAAACCGAATAGGACGATTACACTTGAGGAGATGTGGCCCACTGCCAGCAATTTCTATCTTCATTGTCTATGCACCAACATCCACATACAAAGAAGATGAAATTGAGAAATTCTACATGGAATTGGAGGAGTTCTATAAAAAGATCACACCTTCTACAAGATCATAGTCGGTGATTTTAATGCCAAGATAGGACCGAGAAGATCGGCTGAAGAACTCCACATCGGGACCCATGGCCTAGAATGGAACGAACAGGGTGAGAGACTATCTGAGTTCATAATGTCCACCAAGACTATTCATGGGAACTCACAGTTTCAGAAGGCTGAAGCGAAACGTTGGACATGGGAATCTCCTGGCGGACAGTTCCACAATGAAATTGACCACATCATCTTCAATCGACGGTTTTGTCTGACCGATGTTGCTGTCGTCCCCAAATTCCAGACAGGATCGGACCACCGTCTCCTTCGTGCAAAATTCTTCTTCCCTCAACGGGGAGAAAAAGCTGCAAAGTTTAAGTAGAGAACTCCCAGAACGACCACCAACTGGGAACTCTTTGGCACCATTGCGGCAACATGGGAAGATACCATCATTGATGACATCGATGAAGAATACAACCGACTGGTTCAGCACCTCCATGATTGTGCGAAGAATGCCGAGAGAGAGAAAGACACAAAAGGACGCTTGTCTTCAGAAACTCTTGAGCTCATTCGCCAACGTGGCAAGGCGCGAGCCTCAGGAGACCAAATGCTAACGTCCAAGCTTGCTAAACAGTGCAGAGAAGCGATAAAAGCAGACCTCAAAGACAGAAGAGCAGAAATACTGGAAGATGCAGCAGAAGCCGGGAAAAGTATTCGCACTGCCCGCCTGTCCTTCACCAACTATAAGACCAAGATGACTGCCCTCCGACGCCTCTGATGGATCTATCACATCTTCCAGAAAGGCAATGGAGAAGATTATCCAGGACTTCTACTCAAATCTCTTTGATAGCCACATCCACCTGCCCACATACCAAATTCCACAGGATGGATATGTCATTCCCAATGTTCTCCCTTCTGAAATCCTACATGCCATCTCATCGGTAAAGAAGGGAACAGCACCAGGCCCAGACAAAGTCAGACCCGAACATCTGAAGAATCTGCCGTCGGTACTCATCAATACACTAGCTCGGCTCTTCACACGCTACCTGTCCGAATGCAAGGTGCCCTCCCAATGGAAAACCAGCAGGACAGTTCTACTGTTCAAGAAGGGAGACATTCACGACATCGGGCAACTATCGCCCCATCTGCCTGTTGTCTGTCATATACAAGCTGTTTACACGAGTCATCCTGAACAGGATTAGCAGAACACTAGATGAAGGACAACCATGCGAGCAAGCAGGTTTTCGGAAAGGATTCAGCACAATCGACCATATCCACACAGTAACCAAGCTCATTGAGGTTTGTAGGGAGTACAAGATGCCACTCTGTCTCACGTTCATTGATTTACAGAAAGCCTTTGATTCTGTGCAGACTGAAGCAGTCATCGAAGCCCTAGTCAAACAGGGTGTTCAAACCCAATACATCAAGATCCTTCGTGAGCTGTATTACGGATTCACCACCAGGATCTCACCATTCTACAAAGAAGTGATCATTGATGTCAAAAGAGGGGTTCGACAGGGTGATACCATCTCACCAAAACTCTTCAGTGCCACCCTCGAGAACATCATGAGACAATTAGAATGGGAAGGAATGGGAGTGAAGATAGATGGTCGGCAACTACACCACCTCCGCTTCGCTGATGACATCGTTCTAATAACACCAAACATTAGCCAAGCGGCACAAATGCTGGCTGACTTTGACCGAGAATGTGGAAAGGTAGGTCTACAGCTGAATCTGAAGAAAACTATGTTCATGAGAAATGAACTAGTTCCAGAGGCCCCATTCACTCTCAATGGAACAAACATCTCTGAATGCAGCAGTTATGTGTACCTAGGTCGAGAAGTCAACATGATGAACGACCTAAAACCTGAGCTGCGCAGGAGGAAGAGAGCGGCATGGAATGCCTTCAAAGGCATCGAAGAAATAGCTAAAAGGACAAAGAACCTCTGGCTCCGGGCACATCTCTTCGACTCCACCGTTCTCCCTGCATTAACATACGCCTCAGAGACCTGGGCCCTACGAAAGCAGGATGAGAATGCTATTCGGGTCTCCCAGAGAGGCATCGAAAGAGCTATGCTTGGAATATCACGCCTCACTCAAGTGAGACAAGGAATCCGGAGTTCTGACCTCCGTCGCTATTCCAGAATCAGGGATGCTGTCTCGTTTGCCAAGACATCGAAAATCAGATGGGCTGGTCATGTAATGCGATTTGGAGACAACCGCTGGACTAGAGCCGTTACTGACTGGATCCCACGGGATGTCAAAAGATCACGTGGCCGCCCACCTACAAGATGGTCAGACTTCCTTGTTAAGACCCTGAAGGAATGGTTTGAGGCTCTTCATATTCCTGAATCAAACAGATGCCATTGGGCTACATTGGCACGTGATAGGGTCCAATGGAAATGTTACTGGCGCCCGCCTCGAGCAAATCGATGAATAACGGGATTCAAGTGATCAAGTGATCAAGTGATCCCAAAGCCTTTACAAGTGGTGGTCGCCATCTTGGCCTACACGTGGCTGGGGTTCTAGCCTGGAATCCTAAGCATCGGGTTTTTCCTTTTGCTGATTTGTATGCCTGAACCTGTGATAAGTAAAGCCCTTTTAAAACTGCACCGGATTCCTGAGTGTTCATCCATTCCTCGCCCGGCTTCGGAGGTAGAAGGGAACTCGCTTCCCGGCACTGTCGGGGACCCGCGGAGCGCCCGACAATTAATGATGATGAGCATTTTTCATATGCCTTTTGTCTGTTTGAATTTCTTATTTTTGGAATTTTCTGTTCATTTTTTCTCCCCATTTTTTAATGGGGTTGACTGAAAAACACATATTCTTATTCTTCTACTACAGATTTATAAAACAGTTGTGATAAACAGATTTATTTTCTATTCTCACATTTACTATTACTTTTGAAGACATAACTTTAAAAAAAGTTTTTATTCATCTATACTTATTAACACAGGAAACAGGACCTTCTTCTATATTTACCATTTCATAAGGCAATAAGAAATTAGAACTACTTTTTATTCAAAATATTATATTTTTAGAGAAAAATACAATAATGTGAAGGCAAAAATAAGGTTAAAACAAAAATTTTAGAAGTTTAAGATAAAAACATTCTCCAAAATGCTGGATCTAATTGGAAATAGTCCTTTTGCTAGCACAGAATTTGACTATGAGAATGTGATCATTTAAAATATAAACATCAAGTCAAAGGAGGGTATGATGATTACATATGATCTGTGCCATTCTTTGTGAGGAATTTCACAATCATATTTTGATTTTATTGTGGTTTACATTATTTGCAGCAGTACTATAAGAGAGCTAAAAAGGATTTGATTTGAACTTCTTGCTCAGACCACTTAAAGGTAGGAGAAAGTGCAACTATACACATCAGTGTTCCAGCCTTCTACCCTAAATTCAAGAAAGATTTTATTTGTCAAGAACAAATGGAATTTCTATAGTTATTTGTTTGAAGATGTGAAGTTTAAAGGAACAAATAAAGTGATCTAAGCACAAATACTACCAGACTTCCCATGTTCACAAAAATTTTGAAGTTGACTTACTATAATCTGTGAGATTTGATGGTTCTGTTTTGTGCTTTGGCAACTGGTGTTTAAGGGAAGGTGGGTTGAGCTGATCTGTTTTATGTCTATGTGACATGCATCCTCCTTCTTTTTGGCTCTATCCTCTCTTTAGGGTCTTGACTTCTATCACTGTTTTGGAAAGTAAGGAAGTCAGCCAGAATAAAATGAAACCTACCAGATCTTTTATAGCATTTATTCAGGACAGTAATTCCAGTGGCAGCCAGACCACCGTTAGCACCATTAGCAAGGATATATTGGCTACTTTTATTACAGAGCTCTGAATTCCTTGTCTATCATACTACACATAAATGTAGAAACAAAAGAGTTAGCAGATTTATGGGCTGTACTGTCTCTGAGTTGTTGCTTTCAATATCTGATTCATAATTCTCTGGAGGGAAATATCACCCTACGGGAGGATAGAGATCAAGTCTCCAGGATGACATTCAAAAGAGTTGGGCTTCCGTGATATTACAAGACTCAGTTTATTTCCTCCCAAAATTCTGGATTTAAAAAAAAACAAATATATATTTATGATAATGTTGTATTCTAAACTCTATAGTTATCATTCTTGGGTTCTATAATATAGAAATAAATATGTTGTTGACTAAGAATATAATGGAAACATAGTCATAGGATCCTTTGACTCTAATAGTAGCTAACTTATTAAGCAGGCATAGATAAGGTTATTCCAAAAAAGCACTGTGATCAACTAACTCACCAGTATTGACTACTCTTCTTATATGTGAATTCTCACTCTTATGAGCTCTGTACTTATTTCTCTGAGTCATACACTCGATAAGTTGCTGAAATGATTGTGACATAACTAATATCCTAATTATACTGATACCAATAATTAAATTAATATCCTAATTGAGAATATTTTTACTTCTGTGTTAATTGGGGACCCACATTATTGTTATGCTCCTATCTTGCATTAAGGATCAATAGTCTGTGTACTGGGACTTTCACAATAGAACGTTTCCTTACAAAGATACCTTTTTCTTATCAAGAATAAATTTCTATTAAAACTGCTAATAAATTAAAGCACATGAACTTTATATAATCAGCATAGCAAGTTAAAACATGCAGGTCAACACCTTTAAATAGAGTTATCCAAGTATATATTCTAATTCAGAAAGTGAGACTGATATATTTGGAAATATAAAGAAAAGGAGAAAAGTTTTAAAAAACTTTAAAACTAAAGTCGTGTTGTGCATTCCTAACTTTTGTTTGTTTATGGAACACACCTAGCAGTGCTCAAGGCTTACTTCTGGAGCTTGGTGGGCTCAAGCATGTGGAAAGATGGGGATCAAACTCGGGTTGGCTACATGCAATGCAAGTATGCTACCTTCTGTACTTTTGCAACTGCCCTGCATTTCTAATTTTATCTTTCCATCTTTTGCAAGAGCAGAGCCTGCCAGCTACCCGTGTCGTATTTGGTATGCCAAATACCAGTAACAATTATAGACCTCATTCCCATGACCTGATGGAATGGTTTGAGGCTATTTATATTCCTGGAGCAAGCAGGTGCCCTTGGGCTCTACTTGCATGAGACAGGACATATGGAGATGCTACTGGGGCCCGCTCGAGCAAATCGATGATGAACTGGAAGACAGTGATACAGTGAAGACAGTGATCTTTTGCAATTAGGATCCAAATAAATACAGATTGACAGTGGCCTAATCTCTCTTTGATTTCTTAATTTTTTTTAGTGGTGAGAAGAGAGAGACTCTAAAATTTCTAAGTTTTCTCATGTAGCTTAACTATAAAGTGTACAGAACCAGAATAATGACCACTCTATAGAAACACATATTTGCTTCCATTAGTGACCAAATATCCTGGTGGAGACTGGAGACACTTTTGCCTAAGTGAATCTGAGTCAGAGCAAAATAAGATGGTTTTATAAAATATTCCTAATAACTGGAAAATATCAGTGAAACTGTAGGAAATAATTTTCTAAATAGTTGTGACTGAACTAAGGCATAAAATGAGCAGGCTTTGTAAAGATCAAGTTGTATTGTTATTATAAATCTGAAAAAATAATTTTATTAGTATATTTGCATAATGTTGCAGCAGCTTTCATGCAATTAAAACTTTTCTTCTTTTCTATTTTTGAACTACTTAAAAATAGCTTATGTCTTCTTAATGACTTGGTACTCAGGGAACTTACACGGTGGTAGGGACCAAACCTGGGTCACTTATATGCTCTTTATCTTTCTGCTCCCTAAAACTTGTGTTCTTAAAAGTATACTTTATACTTTTATATTTATACATAAGAAAAATACCTCATATAATTAGTTGCCATCAATTTTAAGCTTTCATAGAAACAAAAGTAATTTTTTATACTATCAATTCAATTAAAAGTAATTTTAAAAGCATTATCATCTGATCAGAGAAAGATATTAATAGTCAATTTCTAGAAAAATGTCTAGCTTTTTAATCAACATAGAAAGAAAACCCCTACAACTGTTTTAAGTTTGTTGAAATAGTCACATCAAAAGGAGATAAACTAGGTAAAAATATTTTATCTAGTAAGAAAAGGCTTAAAAATTTGAAACCTGTTTAAATTTCTTCTCATGTGATTGGCAACTAGAGAAAAATAAGGGTTGTATAATATTTATGAAATGCACATAGAGATATCAAGAAACTTCGAATGTTTCACACATTAGGAACCAAGCATTTTATCTCCAAGTGGTAAGAGATGAAACACAGACTTAGTTGAAAATGCAGTTACTCTGCAAAAGTTTCAAAAAGTTAAACAATTTCTAGCTTCAAAAATAGAGAAATATATTAGTAAGCATATCTTCACTTGATAGTATCTTATAATTTAGGAGGAATGACTTAATGTATAAATATATACATTGCCTTCTTTAAAACATTCAGAATATAACAAGTCCTGGAAAAAAACTACACTAATTTGAGTGGAGGTATAAAATTCAGTCTTTATAAGCTTTTTGCAGTTCTAAGTTTTGTTCGGTGGACAGGTAATAAAATACCTAAATATATAAAGCAAAAATTAACCGAGTAATGCAAAAACAACAAATCTATTTTGTATATTAATTAAGGAAGTAATTAGCTTCAGTTGACCATCATTTCATTTAGAAGAATAAAATATTCACAATTTCCACTAAGAGTTTTGGTTGACATTTTATTTGACTTTGGGAGAACCCTGAGACTGTCAGCCATTAAATCTTTCAATTGTTTGAAATGAATGCACCATAACAATTGCTCTCTTTTCTTGGAAGTAGAATTTGCACTTTTTCCTATTTCTATTGTCATATTTTCTAGGTCACCCAAGTAATCTGTACTGTGAAAGATAATATTTCGGCCATTTAAGCTAGTTGTTTCTTTCTTCATAGTCACTTAAAAAGTAAATCCTTCAAGAGAACATTTCTCTAGCTTACTTTTCATTATTTCCAGAGGCAAAAACTGGCAGGTCAATTTATAATTCAATTTTTGCTAAATCCGTGACACCCAATATATATGTCAGACATTTCAACGGCAGGGTACTTTGGGGATAGGTGATAAATTGTACTGATTATAAGTGCAAGCTGTTCTTCTAAAATATCATATCAAAAGGAAGTCGGAGTTATTAGGAAAATGTAATGCATCTTTGGATTGTCCAGAAACATCAGAGAAAATCACTTCATGTGAATATAGTCTCCTTAGAGCTATCCAGCAAAATATTATGTTTGTTGCCACGTTTTTGGATAGCACTCCATCTGGAGGCGGGCGGGGTGGGGACCGAGGGGGAACTCTATCAGCTCAAGGGCCTATCACGAGCTGCCGCCTTTCAGCAGCCACGTAGCTCTTGGTGCCGCAATAACTCAGGGCTGCCAAAAATACTCATTCTGAAACTCGAAACATGGCCCTCATCATTTTAGGACTGTGTTGGTATATATGAGTAGTATAAATATTATTTTATAATATAATCTCTTCTGATCTTTTTTAAACATCCTTTTAATGTTCCAGGTATTTTCCTGTGTGATGTGTATGGCTTAAGCAAAGCCTTGGAAGCCACTAGGTTATCTCGGAAAAAATGCTGGCCAAATTAAGAAAAATTGGAAAGTAACAATGCCTTGTGTTGCTGTGCAGAGAACTATGTGCATCTGTGTGCACACATATGCACACACACACACAGTAGTTAAGTGGCATTTCATTAATGAGTAAAGTCATTATGCAAAGCAAACTGGTAAGTTTCTCCAGGTCTAAGAGTAAGAAGTGGGCTGTGGAGTCTCTCACCTCTGGGTCAATGGTTTCTGTTAATCGGGCTGTTAATGACTAGAAGTCATTGTTTCCATCTGAAAGCTGTTCAGCCGCCATGTGAAGTAAGCTGGTGGTCTACTATCAGTTTCTGACGTGCAAACATAGGGAGCATGGAATGTGTTGCTGAGTTTTGCTTCCTTTTGGACAACTCAGCAAAAAACAAGCCTAAGGAAGTGACAAAAGAGCAGCATGCCTCACCGAGTGTACCTGGAAGCAATATCATGTCTAAATAGAAAAAGGTTTGTTGAAATGGTCACCATGAAATAATCAAGATTTGGTAAATTCACTTTACTGCATGTAGCAGACTTTTTATTGGCAGAGTTGTTCTCACAATTGAAAATTAGTTTTTTCAGCATCAGAGTTAATGGATGTGATGTATTTTGCACATATTATAATATAATAATAATAATAACAATGATGGTTCCAGAAACCAAAGCGCACAGAGGAGGTGACGGGGTGGCTGAAGGTCAAACTGGTAGAGAGCTTCTACTGCAGTTGCAGTCGAATGGGATTCCTTAGAGAGTGGGGATCTGGGGAGGGCCTTCAAGCTGGGAGGATAATTGGGTAGAACAGAAAGTCAATGATAGGTTGTGAAGGATGTCGCCTTGGTGAAAATCAGAAAAGGCAGAAATGAACCCCGTATGTTCATCAGAGGACATATTTAGATCATTTCACTTGATGTATTCACATAAGAATGAATTAAAGTAGCATAAGACAACCCTAGTTCAATCTCCAAATACCTCATGGTCTCCAAAGAACTACCAGGAACAGTCCCCAGAACAGAGCCAGGAATACCCTGAACATGTTCAGGTGTGACCCAACCCCTTCCTGTCCCAAATAATACATTAAAATAAATGTTAACGTAGGCACACAACTACATTGAAGCTACCCGAAGCTCACACAGGCTAAGGCTGAGGGGTTTTTGGACCACACCTGGAGGTAATCAGGACTCACTCCTGGTTCAGGGATCCCTCTGGCAGGCTTAGGGGATCTTAGAGGGTGCTTGAGATCAAACCCTGGTCACAAAATATACAACAAAGCACCTACCCATTGGACTATGCCTTAGGTCCAACCATGAGTTACTAATGGTGTTCTTTCAACTGGAAAAGTGTCATTAAAGGTTGATTAAAAACAAAGCATGAAAATAGGGAGGAATCAGATATGGACCTTCTGCTGGAAACAGACAAGTATGGAAACCCTCTTTGTGAGACAGGAGCTGTGACTGAGAGATAAGGCCTATTATGATTTGAATAGTAAGCTAATAATGGGTCTAGATTAGGAAGAAAGGTTTCAGATAAAGCTCCACAGCTAAAAGATGTTATTATGGAATATTTTTAGTTGAAAAAATTCCCAGTCTACAGAGTATCCTGCTAGAATGAGAGCAATCCAGCCAAGCT